>JAVXUM010000046.1:2515620-2526361 GCA_035590655.1 Pouteria glomerata
CATTATTCCCATGCCGTCCGTCCCGGACTATTCGATGTTAGGGGCGTGACAAAATTCATGTTAAGTGTAAAAAATTTAATTTTTGGTTTTTTTACTTATCTGAATTTTCTTATTTGAAAGTCTTTTTTTTTTTGTAATTTTTAATTAACGTGAATAATGTGTTTAAATGCCATAAAATAAAAAAATTATATAAACGAAAAGGAGATTAAAGTTAACTAATGAAAAGCCAAACGGAGCTGCGAAAATATGTTATCCAAAAACTAAATGAAAAGTTTGAAGGTATAATTTTTAGCATTTTTTTTGTCAAAAGTTACGAGTTGTAGTTTTTTTATATGTTTAGTAAAATAAATAGTATTTTTTAGTAAATTTTATAATTTTTGAGTGTTTGATAAAATTTTAATAAGTTCTAAAATTTTTTAACAATTTTTGATAATTTTTAATAATTTTTAACAATTTTTTACAATTTTGGTTTAAGAAATTATTATAATAAAATAAAAAGTAACAAAAATTTATAATTTATTAAATATTTAAAATCAAAAATTAATATTTTTTTACTAAAAATTTTGTAATCAAACACCCCACGGTAATGATTTCAGACGTCAAATCAAACCTACTTGAAAATATATTTAGTTGATTAATATTAATTAAAATTAATCAATTTTTATTATTTTTTATCCAAATTTTATTACACATTATTTTTATATTTTTATTATACTTTTTTTACTTAATGTTTAGCATGCTAAACTTTGCTGAAAAGTTTTGAAAATTTCTAAAAACATCCAAAGTTTTTTCTATTACATAAATTACGATCTCATAACTTATTTTATTTCATCTCATTTCTTACCACACCAATTAAAATGAATCAATGAACAAGCGAATACGCAGGCTGTGCTGTGCACTATTGGAAAATTAGAGTGTGAACTTTGGAATATTCGCGTATGAACGGGGGATCTGGGGGACCAAGTTGATTCATTGCAAGTCTTTACAATGGTCAACGCCAACATTATGTCATGTTTTTTTTTTTTAAATAGCCTAATTGAATATGTATATATGATTTTAATATTAAAAAATTATTAATTTATATATTATGTGAGATCTATGTATTTTTTTTAAATATATTATCTTATAAATTTAGCAAATTAGTAATTCATTACATCAGTCCAAATTAAGACCCATGAAAAATATTATTCGATTAAAATTATATATTTATTAAAATTATACTGTATAATATATCAAATATAATTATGGTAAAAAATATTATTTGATTAAAATTATAAATTTATCAAAGTTATGCTGTATCAAATGTAACTATGGTTGTCACTGGGGGAGGTATGATCCCCCACCGTCCTTCCTCAATTAGGTCACTATGTTTCCTAAAAAAATGAAAGATCAGAATCACACGGCCAACTCACTCGTTGGTTTACTTTTATCAAGTTTTAGTAAAAATTATTAATTGTAATTTTTAAAATTTTTGGTAAAAAAAAATTATACTTTTTAATAATTTTAAGTAACTTTAAGGTATTTGCTGAAATTGTTACTGTAGTAGAATAAAAAAGTGATAACTTTTATATATTTAGTAAAGTTTTTTACGTAGCAGAACAGAAAAGTGTAAAAAAGTAGAGTCCGTTATTATATCAAATTACTGTAGTAAAGCAAAAAAGTGATAAAAATTATGATTTTATCAAATGCACAATTATTGTAGAATTGACAACTTTTAATACTTTTTTACTAAAATTTTTGCGGCCAAACGGTCCCTTTTTCTTCTCCCTCTTTTTCTTTTTTTTTTAATATAAAAAATGTCGTTGAATCAATTTTTTTTTTTAAAAATGGGTTTGGGATATCAAATTTAATCAAAAATTACAAAAAGTTACAATTTTTTTAACTCTTTTTAATTAAATTTTGACATGTATTACTTTATATCAATTTTTTTTTTTTTTTTTTTTTTACTATTCAAACACCATCTACAATATGAAATGAAAATGATGTGACGATGATAATATTGTAATTAAAATAAAATTATGACTTTTTATTATTTTGTTGTTATATGTCCAAGAGAATTTCATATTATTGTAATTATCTTTTTTTTTTTGATAAATTAATTTCAAAGCATTAAGAAGTTAGAGACTGTTTAAATGACCGAAAAGTATGAAAACTTAAAAAAAGTTACTTATATTAGTCACTTTCTAATATCTAAAAGACCAACTAAAATTTACAAAAAAGTATCCATTCAAACGGTAAAAAAATAACCCAGTTTCAAAGGTTTTGATAAGAAACAATGTTAGAAAATTGATAAAAGTTTGAAAAAATAAATATTTTTTTACAATTTTTTGTAATTTTTTTTATAAAAATTTATAAAATTTTAATTTTAATATATCGGCACAAAAAATAAAAATAATAAAACATTAAAACTTTTCGTTAATTTTGATAACTTTTTGGACTACCCATCGTGCTCTTAGCATACATTTCAACTAATCACGTTGACCATTGGCTTAAATTTTTTTTTTTTTTTTTTTTTTTTAAACTGGCTTAAATTTTACTTTAAATGGTAGAACCAAGCCTAATCCACCAATCATCGTGTACATCCAGCGTCAACTCTCCTACCATCACCAGAAAACACTCCCCAAACCAGTTCTCTCTTTCTTCATTAGACTCCCAAACTCAACTATAACCTCATTGATTTTGTGATTCGATCTATGGGCTCGACTGGTCAAATAGAGCAGCCAACCTGGCAACAACTACTGGGAAGCGACAACTGGGAGGGCCTTCTGGAACCCCTCGACTCCGACCTCCGCCGCCTCATTCTCCGGTGCGGCGACTTCTGTCAAGCCACCTACGACGCCTTCAACAACGACAAGAACTCCAGGTTCTGCGGCAGCAGCCGCTACGGGAAGACTAATTTCTTCCACAAGGTGGCGCTCTCATCCGCCTCCCACTACCAAGTCGCCTCCTTCCTCTACGCCACCGCCCGCGTCAGCGAGCGCGAAGCCTTCCTCCTCCACTCCCAGTCGCGCGAGTCCTGGGACCGCGAGTCCAATTGGATCGGATATATCGCCATCACCACCGACGACGTCAGTCGAGCCCTCGGCCGGCGCGAGATCTACGTCGCCTGGCGCGGAACAACCCGGAACTACGAGTGGATCGACGTGATGGGCGCGAAGCTCCAGTCCGCAGTGCCTTTATTCTTTTCGGGCAAATGCCGAGAAGATCAAGAACACGACAACAAGAAAGTGCCCAAAGTCATGAGGGGTTGGCTTACGATTTACACATCCGACGACCCAAAATCCCCTTTCACGAAGCAAAGCGCAAGAACCCAACTCCACAACAGGATCAGAGAATTGATAGATCAGTACAAAGAGGAGAACCTAAGCATAATTCTCACCGGGCATAGTCTGGGAGCGAGTTTATCTGTCTTAGCAGGCTTCGATCTCGCTGAAAATGGGATTTCGGGCACTAATATTCCAATGGCTGCTTTCGTTTTCGGGTGCCCACAAGTGGGTAACAGGGCTTTCAACCAGAGGCTCAACCAATTCCCACACATGAAAGTTCTGCACATCAAGAACAAGATCGACATCATACCCCATTACCCGAGCCACTTGCTCGGATTCGTGAACTCTGGGATCAAGTTCAAGATCGATACCCGGAAGTCCCCATTTTTGAAGGACTCCAAGAACCCAAGTGACTGGCACAACTTGCAGGCTATGTTGCACGTTGTTGCTGGCTGGAATGGAGCTGAGGGAGAGTTTGAGCTGAAGGTGAAGCGGAGTTTGGCTCTGGTGAACAAGTCGTGTGACTTCTTGAAGGAGGAGTGCCTGGTTCCCGGGTCGTGGTGGGTTGAGAAGAACAAAGGGTTGGTGATGGATGAGAATGGAGAGTGGGTATTGACGTCGCCTGCGGATGAGGATCAACCCGTCCCTGAATATTAATTGTAGCAAAATCTTTTGCTGTTTGAGTGATTGATTGCCCTTTGTCGTTTTGCTCTTCGCTTTATAATGTCATTTTTATAATTAAAATATATTTTTATTTAAAATAATAAACTCATACATTTATGAGTTTAATCCGGGTTTCTCGTACTTTTCATAGGAGTTACATGGATTTGATTCTTGAATCAAGTTACAGAAGACACGAGTTTAACTTTTGATTGAAATAAGATGTGCGTAAATAATTACTAAAAAGAAATGGTACGTGAGTAACAATCTTCTTAGTTTACTCATTGAATTCTCTGATTTGTTAAAAATTATAATAAATTATTATGAATTATCGAGTTACAAAATAACAATAATAATAATAAACTTATACATTTTTACCTTTTACAAGAGTCATTTGGACATGCAATAGCACTCGAGAGAATTTGTCATCCGACAAAGTCTAAAAAACTTACGGTAGAATTTTTCCTTCATTAACAAAAAAAATAATAAAAATAAAAATAAAATGGAAACAAACAATTCTCTATTTTTTTATAATAACATAACATTATTCCAAACTTTTAGCCGAAAAAATTATGTGAAAAATAATATGGTAATAATATTTGTATAATAAAAATGTATTTTATTGAGTTTATTGATTTAAAATTATTGACTTGCGAAAGAAATAAACCATCATTTCGGCGGCATTCTTTTATTCTTAAAACAAAACCTCATAGCGCAGTGGATTAGCACGTTTGACTTCGAGGATTCGACTCTTATTGTGGTCGGCATATCTTTAGCAATGACACTTGACCGGGGCTTGAAATTTTTGGAAAGAGGTCTCATGTTCAACTCTAGTTTCCATTGTTAAAAATTTGTAGAATACGTGAAAATTCTAATTGCTATGAATAGATGTTGACAGAGATTCAATAATTTTTAAAAAATAAATAAAAGATACAATGACAATTAGATTAGACTCTAAATTTTATTTATTTGTATTATGAATATAATATAATATTCATAAAAAAAATTAATTTAATAATTGAATATACAAAGCTATAGAAAATATGAGATAAAATTTTTTATAATTTTAGGCTATGTTTGGGATAAAGATTTGTGGAGGAAAATAAAAAGTGAAAGACAATTAGGCTATGTTTGGTACGTGAGAATAGAATAGAATAGAATGAAATAAAAGGTGGGAATGGAAAAATGGTAGGAATAGAATGGAATGCTCATTCCATTCATTTGTTTAGTTGCTAATATGAAAATAATGGGAATGAAATAGACATTTAAAATTTTATAATTTACTTATATATTTTAAATATAATAAAATATAATAAAAACTACTAACATTATTTTTTTAAAAAAATTATAAAAATAAATTTTATTTTCGAAACGCAAATTTAAATAAGAAAAATGGGCTAGGGGTAAAATGGTTATTTTACAATTTATGTTCAAATTCGGCCAAAATTTTATTAACTATTAAGAAATATGTCAATAAATTTTTTTTAACATTTTTAACCTTTTGAAATGCCTAAAATACAAATTTGAAAAAAAAAAAGATCTAGGATTAAAACAATCATTTTATAGCTGAGGTTCAAATCTAGCTCAAAAATAAGGCCAAAGGGTAAAATAGTCATTTTATAACCCGATAGAGTAATTGAGAAAAAATTTTAGTATAAAATAGTTGTTTTTTTATTTTTTATTTTTTTAATTTTTGTGTCAAATTTTGATGTCAATGGAATGTTTTTATTAGCTTTTCAGAAGTTCAAAAATATGAATTTAAAAAAAAAAAGACATAGGCTTAAAACAGTCATTTTATAGCCGGGATTCGAATCTAGTTTGAAAATAAGATTAAGGGGTAAAACCGTCATTTTACAATTCAATGGAGTAATTCAGAAATTTTTTTTATTATAAAGGAGTTATTTTTTTTATTTTTTATTTTTTCACTTTTTGGACCAAATTTTGATGTCAATGGAATGGCTACTCCATCACTTAAAGTGTAGAATACCTTTTTCCACTTAATGTGGGAATGACTATTCCCATAAAATAACATTCTAACTTAATTTTTTAATACCAAACATGAGAATAAGTTAAAGTAGGAATGAATTCCATTCTATTCTATTCCATTCCCACGTATCAAACATAGCCTTTATTAGTGTTCAAAGTGTTGCTATCGCATCCTTGAAGTCATCAATCACTTGATCGATTAATTTCCTAATCCAATTTCTAACATTCCATAGACTTACATCAGATGCTCTGATACAAGGGATACGTCCCTTAAATTCGTACGCTTTTTTCCTCATTTATTTGAAAAATTTTAACTTTTTTAAAATTTTCAACTTTCAATTTTTATACTAAAAGTTGAATGTTTTATCAAATGTATATTGAATTTTTCATTAAAAAGTTGTTTATCAAACGAATTGAAAGTTGCAATGCATACAAAAGCTGTGACATTTTTCAATTTTTTTTTTTTTTTTTTAATCAAAAGTTGAATGTTTAACCAAATGCATAAAAGTTTAACTTTCTACCAAGTTTCTAAATTTAGAAAAAAAAAATACTTGCTAAACAGCCCAGGCCTTTATTCTCAAATTCTTACCCATTAAAAAAAATAACTGTAAAATATTTACCTTGCTATTCGTTCGACCGTCATAGTTTTAATAATTCAAAAATCATATAACATTTAGCCAATAATTTTAGGTAAATGATATTTGCATTCAAAAAGAATTCTCTTGTACTCCATTACGTGGGTGAACATTCATTCCATAAGAGTGCCACAGTTATTTTTTGAAATGTTAATGTCAATTCGCTAACTTTATTCTAATATATAGTTTACGTTGAATTTTTTTTTTTTTTTTAGTATTTTGAATTACTTTATTATGTTAAATTGTGAATTTCTATAAAAAAATAAAAATAAGAAATTACAAATTTAATTTATTGAGAGGGTGATTTTTTAACCTAACTAATCAAAAGTTGGTATTGAGAATTATCTTTTTCCTTTTTAACAATAAACTCTTGAGCGTATACACCATTAAAAGGTCAAAGCATTACTAATTTTTAAATCGATTCCAAATATATATATATATACAAGTAGCAGATCTATGATTTTGTTATGATTAAATCAAATCAATAAGTAAAAGTAATATACTTGACTTAAAAATAGAGATAAAATTTATAAATTATTTAATGTACAGGGAATCTATTTGAAATAAATATTTTATAAGAGTAAAAGTATAAAAATACTTAAAAAATTATACTATTTTTTATAAAAATTTTACTTCCAATGGAGGTAAAATTTATAAATTATTTGAGATATAGGGATAATCTATTTTAAGAGATATATTTTATGGAGGTAAAAGTATAAAAATATATCAAAATTATACTATTTTTTACAAAAATTTTGCTTCTAAAGGGTCAATTGACCCCTTGCTCTTATGTGCATCCGTCCATGATATATATATATATATACACACAAAGCTAGTATATTTGTCCAATTCATTAAACATTTTTTTTTTAAAGGACATTCTAATCTAACATACCAAATCAAACATGATAGCAAAATAGAGGTTTTAAATACATATACAACTCGAACCATCTCGATATGAGATAATCTCACCCGATCAACTCTTTGGACCAAATGCTAGAGTGATGGAGTAACATTTAAAGAGTTGAATGGCTAGAGGGATACACGTAATTTTTCAATCGATTACTTAATTAAACCAACTTCCAAATTTTGCTGGTATTTTCTTTCCTTCTACATTGGTAAATTATTACATTAGTACACCACCTCTCCAAAAACACATCCTTTCCATTTCATACTTACAATAGTGCACCACCTCTTCAAAAGAAAATGTAATGACTAAAATGTATGTCCAATTGTCTCTACTCGCAAAAAAATTAAAATAATACAAGCCTGTCAATGGGGCAGATTTGGTCCAAATTCGATCCGGACCAGATCCAATAATAATAAAGTAGATCCGTCTAATTAAATTTATGACCCAATGGATCTAGATCCATTGGGATCAAGAACTAATGAATCTGAATCTAAATGATCCGTCAGACCTATTATTTTTAAAAATAAAATATTTAAAAGTAAAAAATGAATTTTAAAAAATATTTAAAGGATAAAAAAAAAATTATGTGAAATAAAATCAATTATTTTAACTATTTTGCTCTATTATATATATATATATATATAATCTCTCTACTTTCTCACTCTCAAAAATTTTCTTAAAAAATTTAACATTGCAGTTATGTTTTGAGAAAAATATGGAAAAGAAAGAGTTTAGAAGTTTCAAAATTTTAACACATGACGAAATTAAATAAAAAATATAGACTTTTGGTCAATGATCCCAGATGTTTCTGGCTTCTCACAATTCTCAAATTCTAGAAATTGATTCATTTCATATTAATTAATTTATTTTAATTTAATTTAATTATTTATTCAAAATAATTAATAAAATATATTACATATTAATTTAATTTAATTATATTATTTATTAGAAATAATTTTAGTTTAATCAAATATTTGAATAAAATAATTTATTTTAATATAATGCAATAAAAATAGACGAAGTGTTAAAATTGATAAAATGTTGGTAATGGAAAAAAAAAAAGGTGAAAACAAATTCTTTTTTGTTTACGTTCTTTTATTTAAATTTTTATTCTTTTGAAAATAAAAAACATTGACAGATTTAATAAATATGTTTCTATTTTACAAATTTTTGAAAACATAAATAAAAAATAAAAATGTTACCAAACGAGGTAATAGAAAAAAAAATTTAATTACCAAAAAAATGATTTACCAATTTTTTTTTTGTTTCTTATACATAAATAACTTATATATTTTGAATAAAATATATTTTTTATTTTTATGAAATGATGATTTAAAAAAACTTATTTTTTAAAATGGGTCAGTCTGCGGGTATATGGATCTAAATTGGATTTTACAAATTAGATCCGATTACTTTTGGATCTGGATTAGATCCATTGTAATTGGATCTGAATCTAACGGATCTGATTCAAATATAATTCAGATCTACCCCATTGACAGACCTCGAGTGCATGGTTGTGCCATTTCTTTTGACCTTGTATAAAGTGAAGGGCTTTTCAGTGAAGACTCGTATACAATAACTCAATTTGTACGTCAGAATTCTCCTATTATAGCTTTATGTTTGGATTACTCAGCATGCAATACTGGCAAAAGCATACATCACCAGGTGTCCAATTTTGTAAGATGCTTCTCTTATCTATAGTGAAAATTGGCCATTGAGATTGCTGAGACATCAACTTGTAAAGCAGGGAAAAATTAATTTTTCTTTTGCATGACGTCGGCAGTTCTACTTCTAAGCATCAATCTGTAATATATGATATTTTTGAGATATATAAGAATTGAAATGTCTTGCATTCTTCACAGAATGGTCGGAAGAATATGAAATCAGTTGGCTACAAGCGTGACAATCAGAGTGGGAAAACCTGGGCTGTTGAACTGGGAGGTGATAACCTAGTATGCCCCATAGTTGTGGAAGATCTGGAAGAATGCCCCGGGTACATGCAAATAGAGGTATCTTCCGTGGCTTGATATTGGAATTTTTGTATTAGCTTAGTTCCTTCACTCATTGACTAGACCTTTTGTAGTTGTGCACTCATTAGTGAATGCCTTTCAGATGCTTTGCAATCATCATGAGCTCTTCCTGGAGATTACTGAGGTTTTCCATCATTTGGAGCTGTTGATCTTGAAGGGCGTGATGGAGAGTCGTTCAAACAATACGTGGGCTCTCTTCATTGTTCAGGTATCTTAGAATTCCAAAACCTACCGTATAGAATTTGCCCAAATCTATCCCTGTTGGATAATATTCGAAAAAAATGCCTAAAAACATTAGTTCTGCTTTGTGAGTGCAGGCTCCAAGGGGCTTCCAGAGAGTGGATATCTTCCTGCCACTGATGCAGCTCCTAAAGCACAACCTTTGTCCAATTTCAATCAAGATTTGATTAACTTTGCTCCCAGCCGGTTTGAATAATAGAAAAATTTAAATAAAAAGGAACCATCTCAGTTTCTGTTATGGTCTTCTGAAATAGCTGCTCTGTGTATAAATATGTATTAACAAGTAATTTAGTTTAACAAGAATGCTTGCCTTTCTTGTGCTAAAGAGTGGATAATTAAAGAGTGGATAATTACTTATTTACAAGTTTGGCCCGAGTTGAATACAAAAATGTTGTTTTCTGAACGGTTAATTTTGGAGGAATAAAAGATGCCCGAAGAAAAGAACAGAATTCAAATAACATTAGAGGGGTAAATAGTACAACAAACAGTTAGCTGTACACTAGTTTAGCAAAATCACTATTCTAACAAAACTGCATCCTCCTCTTTTACTCAACGCAACAACTTTCAAGTCTTTGAAGGGGATATCTCAGCCAAGAGTAGCGTGTGCCACCAACCACAAGCAATATTCTTAGGCAGATAGACTTGAATGGGAACTTGAGAAGGAACATTTCGATCTACTCCATCGCCCAACCCAAGCTACAAAGGCAACCAATACAAGAGCGTGAGAAGAAAAACTATAGAAATACACACAGAAAAAACTATGGAAATACACATTTTATGAGCTGATTTTGGTTGGAGTATGTAGTACCTGGCCATATTTGTTCCATCCCCAGCAATATACATTACCATCCTCTGCAAAAATGACAAGCAAGAGGAATATGAAATGAGGCATTCATGTGATTGCAGACTGCTAATTCGTGCTAATAACTCCAAATAAACAAAATTTTCAGCCACTACTAGCATTTTTAAAAGATGGCTTGCCTTCTTTTTTTTTTTTTTTTTCCTGTTGTTTTTT
>JAVXUM010000046.1:2598467-2621167 GCA_035590655.1 Pouteria glomerata
ACGTCGCGGCAACTTCATGTGTATGTCATGCAATTTGGCTAAGAAACTTAGTGAAGGAGTTGAAGTTTCAAATGGAAGGTCCAATGGAGATTTTTGTTGACAACAAATCGGCCATTGCCTTAGCCAAAAATCCGGTGTTTCATGGGAGGAGCAAGCATATCGATACCCGATTTCACTACATTCGGGATTGCATTACGAAGAAAGAAGTGGAACTCAAATATATCAAGTCACAAGACTAAGCGGCGGACATTTTCACTAAACCCCTCAAGTTGGAGACTTTCATCAAAATGAGGAGTTTACTTTGTGTAACAAATCAAGTTTAAGGGAGTTGTTGAGAAAATAAAAGGTTTTTATTATTAAACTTTATTTGTGGCATTTAGTTTGTATTAATGTGTGTAGCTTTTGATTTTTGTGTAATCGGTTGTGATTTGATGTGTATAACCGATAGTGGCTTTTTGAGTTATAGGGAATTATGTGTGAGTTAATTTGAGAGTTTTTTTTTTTTTAGAAATTATGGGCACTTGGTGACATTTATGATTTTTAACCATTAGTATTCTATGGTTGTTTTTGTAAGCTTATATAAAGGCATGCTTAGTTAAATGATAAAAAATTATCACTTCCTCTGTATTTGTCCTTCACGTTTTTCTAACAAAACTATGTGACCCTCTCTCATAAATACTCTAGGATCTAGGTTCAAAGTATCTTTAAAGTAGCCCCATGAAGAAGCGTTAAATAACCTAGGCATTCATGAAGAGAAGTTTTCTATGAATCTATGTATAATCCAGGCATTTTTGGAGACATAGGATGCAAATCTTGTATCTATATTTGTTATCTTTAAAATTTCAAGGGAAGTGTTCCATGCAAGAAATTAAAATTATATAGGAGTATTTCGAATTTCAAAAAAAAAATTAAAAAAATTAAAATTAGTGTGAAACTAACATATAGTAAAATTTGATTAGAAAAAATTAAGAACATTTTTCAAATTCTTAAAGTTTTTTAGGCACGCCAAACCGAGCTATAATGCAAATTTCGTATTCGTATTTGCTCCCTTTAAAAATCCAACTCAAGATATAATGCAATCATTATGCAATGGAAAATGTTTATATGTTAAAAAAAGATACTAAAATTAATTATTAAAATGATGTGACAATGGTATTTTAAAATTAAAATATCTTTTAATAGGTGATTTTATTTAAAGCCATAGGCTCACATGCTTTGCAAATCTTTCTAGCAACTTTTTTAACAAATTTTGTTGGTAATGTAACTTGACTCTTCTGCAATGTATTTACATTACTTAGTGCTACGTTATCAAAAAATTAAAAAAAAAAATTACTAAAATAATGTGACAACTTTGAAAACTTATTACTTTAATAACTTATTAAAAAATTTACAGTTACGTAAGTATCATCGACGTATCATTTTAATCGCACTTTCTAATTAAATTTACTGGCACCATTCTTTGCCAGAAAAGTTGAAAGAACATTAGCACCGACTTAAATGGGATTGCAGGGAAAGTGTGAAGATTAAACTATGGGGAATTAAGCCAACCCCAAACAAACTAAATTATTGTGTATTAGTGAAAGGTAGAGTAGTATTATTGTATGGATGGTGAAATGTTTGCTTTGGTTTTTACGAAGTCGCTACATGTGAGAGGGTTTGGAGGTGATTGGTTAGTGCTTGTGTCATATATTTTCGGTCGTTGAATTGGATTTTTAAAATTTGATTTGTAATGCAGCTAGCAAGCTCCGATCAATTGCAGAGAAGTCTTGATCAGTAAGTACCAAAAAATAAAAATAAAAAAGTCTTGATCGGTAAGGTTTTTTGAGTTCAAACCACTATATTTAATAAGATTAATTATAGTTTTATTTGTGTAATACAATACTAATAAATTAATTCGAAACATGGGTTTCAGAAGCAACATATAATTTTCCCTGGATTGGAGGGGAGTGAAAGGAGTGCACATGGGGGCATCAGACATGTTTTCTCTGTTTTCGCAAGGAATTAATATAGAATGTAGTAAAGGAACAGCTAGTTCTCAGCTACCATGGGTTTCATCGATTATGCCACATAGAATATTTAGCAAAGGAATAAGGTGTTATTCTTGGCCAGCTAGCCTGGGTTTCTTAGATTGGAGCACTGTTAAATTCTACTATACTCATAAAGTATAGAAGATTTCCAGGAAAAATATTCTAGTGGTAATCTGGTTGGGTGCTCTGAAGCAATTGTATTACTTTTTTTTTTTTTGTCAGCCAAGAGGATATTTTTGTAGGTGAAGGCTCCCCTCTAGCTCACCAGCTTAAAATGTAGCGTCAGGGCTTCAGTTTTAAACAGACCCCCTCCCCCTCTCTCTCTCTTTCTTCCCTTGTGTGTTGATGTGCTGGAGGGTTGGACCCAGTGTGATGATCCCACATCGATCAAGATAAGAAAGTGCCGAATGTGTAAGTTAGGGCAATTATTCCACTCGCAGGAGTTCAACACTAATTCAATCACTCTAAGCCCTCAAGAGTATATTCGGTTGGGAGTCAATCTTTTGTCGGTATCGACGCTCAAACTGATTGAAATGAAAGTATTTTTATTGGAAAATTTTTATAAAAAATTTTTTGGCAACAATTGAATCGTCCAAGTAAAAAATACCAAAATAGATAAATAATAAAAATTTTCTTGATTTCTACCTTTCAAGAATTAGTACTTTAAACACGATTTTATGTTCCCAACTAAACTAACACAAACAATTAGCACTTCGATCTGGGTTCTTTGGATGGATAATATTTTTATATTAATTTCGATACCCACAAAAAAATTTCACGTGAATAACATTGAAAGTACTGGAAATATATAGTAGATACAAAATTAGAAATGGGATTTTGAAAATAAAAATTTTTTGCCTAAAAAGTGTGACAAAAATATCAAACATTCAATTTGATTTTATGACTAATTGATTGATTATGATAGACATTTTTCTAATATAAATATTGATGGAAAAATATAGGGAAGAAAAGAAGAATTTTTCATGTGATTTTTATAGATTTGTAGGAAATATGATAAGACCATAATAGAAATTTTATTATCAATGTTTAAAACAAAAAAGTTTATATAAAATATATTAAAATAATCATTGACATGTATGCTAAAAAAACTATTAGTATTAGAACTATTAGAGGTAATACAGATGATTTTCAAATATAATTTGCTTATGCGATGGATAGTATAATTTGTTTTTGCGATGAATAAGCTTTATGACTCAACCAGAAATAAGGATAAATTGACTTGTTTAACGATAAAACTAAATCTTACAATTTATCAAGAAAATTGAGAGAAAATGATATAAGTCTATAGAATGAATAATAATAATTGACTTCCATGAAAATTGTTTACAAAGATCTTTATTTATGGGAAAGACTAATCACAAGTCTAATTCTAATTAGGATAGGTTTTCTAGTAGTTTTTCTATCAAATCTAAATTCTATTTGAATTACAAATAGTTTTTAGATCAAAGAAAACTAATAAAATCCTAAATAAAATAGGAATAAAACTAATCTAAAAGAAATTAAAAAATATCAAATTTTCTTTATATCATTTTCTTCCTTTTAAAAATTTAACTCGTCCTCGAATTATCTAGGAGAAGAAAAAAATAATTTTTGGAGAACCATCACGAGCAAACACTTTCAATGCAATTTCTGTTACTGACAAAAGTTTTTATAATTTCAACTTAGGAATAATCTTTATCTTTACACGTAATAGTGTGCTAATTTTTTTTTTCTACAAACAGTTCTTTAATTAATTCTTCATGGCTGAAAACTTCAACCATATCAACCCATATTTTCTTAACAAAGTTTAGCGCACTTTTATATGATTTCCACTATTTGAAGATTGATGAAATCAATTTCTTCATCGTGAAATAACAAATCCAAATTATTGTGCTTATCAGCAAAAAGATTGATAACTTTTAATGTTGTGGGATTTTTAATCCCCTCGTCTTGAAAACTAATTGTAATTTTGTTTTCTTCTAAAATTAATTGATTTAAATTATAATTACTTTCAAATATAGTATTCACAAAAATAAAAATATCTTTTACCTCAATATTTTTTTTAAATTTATCACAATGTATTGAAGGCTTCACAATTGCCTCTTCTATCTCAGTCTTCTTAATTTTTTTTCCGCCAAACTATTTTAAACACTGTAAGATCCAACATTCCAGACATTCTAAGAACAATACTGATATTGCTAAAATAAGTACTATTCATAATCGGATGGTAAGAATTGATTTTTTAGCATCCTCTTCATCTTATTCCATGATCTAATTTTATCTTTCCTTTCACATTTACGATTCTCTTGCAAACAATCTCACATAGTCGAAGCCCCTCGCTTGAGTTGAATTGTGACATACTTTACTTTTTTAATTTCAAGGATGGACGTAAAATCAAAATACCGTTCAACCTTGGCAATCCAATCTAGAAATTCATCAATATCAATGAACTAATTAAAATAAGGGATATCAACCTTGAGACGAAAATTCAATTGATCCCCGTAATTCTGTCTTTATCCTCTTCCTCCTACATTTGCGTTAATAAATTCAAAAGTTTCAATCTCCTCATCTATTGATGAATCATCTCCTCTAGGGATAGGTTAACAATGCAAGTTCACAATACCAGTAGAAGGGTTTGGGTCTGATCATGAGCATTTCCAATCATAAGGTCCTGGGGTCGACCATGAGCAATACCTCCAGCCACAAAGTTTTGCAAGCAACATCTCCATCACATCTCACATTGCCTCTTAGAATCCCCTTCAATTGTTCAAGATAAGCAATCACCACTATCACCTCATTGTGTCATTGTTGTACTTTAATAGTATTTGTATAATCACTAACATTGTCTTGTGTCATCAAATTAGAAAAAAACTAAGCTTTGACACCACTTGACGTAACCAAAAGTAAGGATAAATTGATTTGTTATAAATTGATTTGTTCAATAACAATATCAAATCTTGAAATTCGCCAAGAAAATTGAAAGAAAACTCAAGATATAAATTTATAGAATGAATAATAATAATTGACTTTCATAAAAAGTGTTTACAAAGGTTCTTATTTATAGGAAAAACTAATCACTAATCTAATCGTAATTGGATTAGGTTTTTTAAGAGTCCTGTTATCTAATTTAAATTCTATTTGAATTATAAATAGCCTTTAGCTAAAAAACAACTAATAAAATTCTAAATAAAATAAGAACAAAAATAATCTAGAAGAAATTAGGAAATATGAAATTTCTCTTACATTATTTTAGCTACTATCTTTTCACTTTCATTATAAACGAGTTGTTCAAACAAATTTAAGAGGTGTTTATTCCTAAAATTCTAAAAAAAGTGGGGGATCTTTTCTGGGTTTGTACAAATTCAACATACTCAACAGGCCAGATGAAGCAATGAATATCATTCAGAAATAGAGCAAAATTCCCAAACCCAAATCACTTCAAGAGAATGGAGAAGAACTACACTGAACTATGAACTATGTAATCTACTGCGGCCAACTTCAATTGATGATAAGGTGGAAGACAAATTAGTAGGGAGACCAGATGTTAATGGCAACTTTACTGCGAAATCTCTACGCAACAGTTTAGAATATGCAAAAGGTGTAACTGTCTATTTGAAAAGGTCCTGTACCTCCTAAGCTTGAACTCTTCGCATGGATAACTACTCTGGGCAAACTTAGCACCAGAGACTCACTCATCTCAAAAGGTATCCTCCCTCCTTTCCAAACTATGTGTTCTTTTTGTGAATCGGAAAATGAAACAATGAACCATCTATTCATTCATTGCTGCAAATCATGGAATCTATGGTGCAAAGTAGTACTAAATTGGTGGGGAGTTCAAACTTGTATACCAGGATCAGTTGTTCAGCTAATGTACTTGTGGGATGACTTAATTAGTGGAAATTTCTGAGGATTATATGGTCTATGTTATTTTATAGAATAATTTGGTATTTGGATTGAAGGGAACATATGTATATTTGATCAAAAACAGGTCATCGGTGTGAAATTTATCAAATGTTTTTCATTATATTGCAATATGAAAAGCTATTACATTTCTACTCCTCTATCCCAAATTTAAAAAAAAAAAAAAAAAAAACAAAGAACAGAGAGAGAGAGAGAGATAGAGGAAAGAGAAAAAGAAAAAGGAGTCACTGTTGAATCTGACCCCTCAAATATCATCAACTGGCCGGTTCTAAAATCTGAAGGAAGAACTAGGAAACTGCTCCATGAATTCAAAGCAATTGACAATTGGAGTTCATCATTTCATCAATGTATTTTCACCTCACACACTGAGAGAGGGAGAGAAACAAATTTTGTTATTGACAGCTTGGCTCGAGCAGGGATTAGTCGAACACTGGACCAAGTTGCTTGGATTGGAGATTGGAACCATCGATCCAGTAAATTAAAGCTAGTTGTTATCATTGGGTGGTACACTGAAAGTAGCAGTTAAATGGTTTTTTACAATTCTAGATCTTTATTTAAAGGTCGAAGTAAAGCAGGGATATCTTCTTTGCATATACTTTATCTTGGAGTTTTGTTGATTATTTGATTTCATGCTGCTGGGTGAAGAAGGAATTGGGGGACTTCTCTTGGGGATAGATCAGTTAATTAAGTATTTAGATCAGAGTTGAAGGAATGTCCCTTTTGTCTCAAAACAGGTTGTTTCTAGGAAATGATGATACTGGAAGCTACGTTATGAAGCCTAGCTAGTTCAAAATCCAGAGGAGATGTATCGTTGAAATGGTTATATAAAAAATATTCACTGATAGGTTATTCAGGCAGTGAGAGAGACATAGCCGGACCGAAAAGGGCCATGGCCTCACCTCAATTACAAAATTGACATCTACCATATATAATAGTTTAATTAATTTATTCAGATAGCTATATTCGCCAACCCCTTTCTCAGCCCCCTAGAAGCAGCTGAGCTCAACTTTTGTTATCAAAAATTGTGTTTTTTTTTTTTTAATTTTCTTTTTTTTTAAAAAAAAAAAAGAAAAGAATCCTTCTCCATAGCTCAAATTTCATGGAATAGTACCATAAGTCTTTCATTTTTTTATTAAAAAAAAAAAAAATCATTTGCAACACGATAACCCGGGGCTTACATAAATTCTTAAAACCCTCATTAGTCTTTAATTTTTGTATAATTGACTTTTATTATTCAAACATGGCTAATGAAACTTGGGTTTGATTTTGATTTATTTGTCCAAACTAATCTTGTTAAAATGTCTGCACGATAGTTATTTGATAAAGTGCCTCGCAAATTTATCTTATTTTTTGATTTTGACTCCTTTATTATTTATTCATATAAATTTCATATTTGTCAAAATTTTGTTGAACAAATAAATTCCAATTTGCATGACTTAAATTTTGCCATCCGCCAGTTTCCTAATACATTTTTCCCCTGTCGTTGGAGTGGTTTTTTTTTTTTTTTTTTTTTTTTTAATTCTAGTTAGGTAGATTTTTCAGAGGTTTTAGGGGCATTTAATTTGACAATGAGTTATAATTTATTTGTAAATTCTTTAATTAAAAAAATAAAAATTTAAGTTAACCACATCCTTGACAAATTCCTAAATCCGAGATTTAACTTTTTGTTGTTTTTGCTGGAATCGGTCTGCCCATTTGCAGGAAAAGGAGTCAAACAATGACCGATTTTATTGCTGGTAAATCCCATTCTAATTCAACTTGATTTGGCAAAAGCTCGAGGTGAATGTCAAAAGGTTCATCAGAAATTTAAGGGCATGGCAGCAACTCTGTTTCATATCCAAGACGTGTGGTGGCTTACTCAACCCTGAAATAAAGGAAATTAAGGTCATTTAGTTTATTTTTTTATTTTTTGTTTTGAGTTATTTTTTATTTTGTATTTTTAAAAATAAAAAAATAACTCAAAATATATTTAGTTACTTGTGTTTTCGAAATTTATTTAAAAAAAATAAGTTTACACGTAAAATAAAAAATAATAAAAAATTATTTTAAATATTTTTAATCTAAACAAGAAAAATCTCAAAATTTTTGTTTTTTTTTTTTTTGGAATTTTCAAAACATAAAATATATAAAACAAAATAAAAAATAGAAAGGCATACCAAATGCGATCTAAATGTTGCCAAAATTGTCTTAACGGGGGCTCATCAAGCTGGGTATGGGATCGTGGAAAGGGATCTTGTCATTCAATTATTCATTGAAACCAGTTCTTTGTCATGCTTGAAAATGGTTAACAGGTCATTAATTGTTAGTGCCACTTATTTATTTATTTAAATGTGGCTAATTAATTAAATATAATCCTTCATGTAACTGCGGGTTTTTCTTTATGATAAATGAGAATTATCGATATAAAAATGAGAATTATCGCCTTCTTTTTCATACAAATAGTTATAATAATAGCAAAAATAATAATAATAATAAAAAATAGAATTAGCTTTTAACATAGGTTGGCCTCCAAATCGTGACATGGGTAATGATTTTAATCTAAAATTTTGCTACATCATTTTAATATAAAATTTAAAAAAAATATTTTTAATGTCATATGTCCATGAATGTAGACCATGTGGTCAGTTGTACACAAAATAATCAAATAATCTACAAATTGGTGTAACCTTAAAAAAGAAAAACAAAAAATCATTAAGGTTTTCGGTTGAGTTGGTTCAAACCTATTATAGGTTGCGTTTAATTTCGAGTTTAAATTTATATAAGAGTGACCTAACCAATTACAATAATCAGAGTCACAATAGAAAATAATTTTTATTTTTATTTTTATTTTTTTAATACAATAAACACAATACTAAATAATAAATCAGACGTAGACATTATGTCACTCTTAATTACAATAAAGGTCTATTTGAAGGATAAAGGATCGGAGGTAAATTAATGCTTTCCTCCAACAAAAATGAGGACTAATAACTGGTAAATTGTTATTTACTTTCATCTTTATAGTTTTGTATTAATGCAAGATGCAACAACCCACAAGTTGTCTATTGATTAGAAGAAATTTTAAGTTTAGATTTATTTAAAAGTGATTTAACCAATTATGATAATAAGAGTCACACTAGAAAGGAATTTTTATTTTTTTTAATACAATAAATACAATGACGTAATATTATTTCACTCTTAATTACGATAAAGGTCTATTTGAAGGATAAGGGATCGAAGGTAAATTAATGTTTTTCTCCAACAAAAACGAGGACTGATAATTGGTAAATTATTATTTATTTTCATCTTTATAATTTTGTATAAATGCAAGATGTAACGACCCACAAGTTGTCTATTGATTAGAAGAAATTGCTGTGTGATTGTGTAACAATGCAATAAAAAGTTAGTTGTTCAGAGAGAGACGATTGAAAATTATTTTTTTAAAGTGAGAATTGCATCTCACCGATGCTGTAAATAAGCACAAAAAGTGGGAGAAATGGGAGAATTAAATTTGGATTTGATTTTCATTGTTGACCTAACAAAAATAAATTAAACAAATACCGCTCGCCTAGCTAGGACTCAAGAAAGTGGGTTAGCACGCAGACAAAGACGGGAGAACTCATGCTTACGAGGTCAGAGACGGAAACACTTGCGCCTCTAGTAGCCGGCAAAGTCTAGGTACATTACGTATCGTTGCCATGTCATTAATTAAAAGTAAGAACTACCCAACAAAATTAATTATAGACGGTCACCCACTAACTTTTTTCCACGTATATTATGAAACAGATAAATTAAAATTGCTGCAGGATGCCTCCAATTACAAATGATGATGAAATCGTCGGTCGTCGTAGGATATTGAAAAAAAATATATTCATAATTCATCGTAATTTGTTGATCGTAAGTGATTGGATTAGATCCTAAATCGTACGGCCACCCAAACATCAAACATTTAGATGGTCAAAGCTGTGCGTTAAGTTATCTCTATCATCCAATCACTAAACTAGCTAACTACTTTAATTTTTAACTCAAAAATGATTTTGTAACATTTTTCGCAATTTTGAGGCAAAGGTAAAATCATTTTTAAAAAATTAATCTTAGCATAAACCCATATCTTCCAAGTTTATTTTTGAAAAAATTATCCATGCTAACTTCACTCTAAATTTGAATTGTAAATAAACGTTGAAAATCTATTTAATTTTTTAAAATTATATATATATATATCATATATTTATGATAAATTTAGATTTCATAGTATATATAATCCATCACCCGTTTAGTACATATATTTATGTTATTTTTTTATTTAGTTATTACTATTTTGTTAACTGATATTTATTTTCAAACTTTTTTCTTTAAAGAAAGTAGTTCCTAATTTCAAGGGAATGATTGAATGCACAAAAGTTTACCCAGACATGGTCTAGGTATTCAGTTCTTAATTTTATTTATTTTCCAGCAGTGACTTTCCTTATTTCTTTGGTCTCTCAAACTGAATGCTCAATCCGACCAAGAGAAAAGAAAACATAAATAGCTCCATAAATAAGAATAACGTGCTGATGAAAACACACGTCTCTCTCATGGCTTGTCAAGCCATTGTTTCGAGGGAAACCTTTGTGTATAACTAACTTTCTCTTTTAATAAAAAGTTATTTTTGGCTTCAAAAGATGCTTAAAAAATAGTTGACCTTACATATATTCTCCATGCTTGAAGATATATTAGACTAACTGTTCATTAAGTCTTAAAGAATACATGAGTTAGTTTTTTATAATGAATTGTTTGAACCTGCAGATTGGTTTGAGCAATACCCAGTGCCAAAATTCAGGCCCCCTAGCTATTAATTATCTTGTATTAAAATTGTCAACACCTTTATTTGTTGAGCAATTCATTTTAAGCCCCCTTGAGTACTTGAGTGATGAGCAGTATCTATCATATGATTCGTATCCGCATGCATCCTTGCTACATCAATTTAATTATTTAAAAATAATAAGTGTATAAGATTCTTACATTATAGTCAATAAAAATTAGAGAGTTAAGGGACGAGGTTAAAAGATTATATATAAAAATTTTAGTTAGGAGTTTTGAAAAAACAATTATTAGCCATAACCGTTTACTATTTAAAATGGATATTAAATGTTTTTTTTTTTTTTTTTTTTTGAGTTACACTAGACTAGCTTCCAATCATTTTTTCAAAATTGTTTTTGGGCAGTCCTGAAACATATAGACTAAGTAGCCTGGTCCAATTTTTTTTTTTTTTTTTTTTTTAAGTTAAGAAAATATTTGTTTTTTAAATTTTGTCTACTCTAAATTTTTGTAACCCATCTCATTTTGTCTTTAAACGATTATTTAATCTAAAATTTTTGTTATGCAGCTCACTTTACCTTTATACACAACCAGGATAAACTCAATTCTGAATCTGTCCTTCACCACTAATATCTACATTGGCTAATAGTTGATTATTGGTTGCAATGTTTGGAAAAATTATATTTGAAGTATACAATCTTTGATCTCTCTGTAAATAAATAAGTTCTTTTAGGCGTATTAGATTATCGAACAATTATAAAATTGAATGATATGTACTTGTATTTTCACATAAAATTATGCCTATGCATACATAATTTTTGTACGATGTGTATGCATACATAATTTTTAGCTTTTAAATAATTCAACTTGTGATCATTGTCACACTATATAATATCTGTTGATAAAACAAACAAGTTATCTTAAACAAACTTACGCATGCTTATAGTTTCATAAAAAAAACAAAAAAAAAAACAAAACAAAACAAGACAAAAAATTCCTCTCTTATCTCTATGTCTGGAGCATTTGACAACTTCTTTATCCTTGTCGCAAATAGTTTCCCTTCCCCCCTCTCTTTCTCAATAAGCAACCTTCAAAATGGAGTTCAATCCAACGAGAGGGGAAAAGTCTGACCAAAGAACATGGAGCTTAGATGACAACCAAGTATCTGGCCATGTGAAATATACATGTACGTTTTGCAGAAGGGGGTTCTCAAATGCACAGGCACTGGGAGGGCACATGAACATCCATAGGAAAGACAAAGCCAAACTTAAAGAATCTTGTGACGATGATGATCAATCTCCACTCTCTGTGGACATTTCTCAGGACACGCCTTCTCATGATCTTCAACTCCACAATTCCGTCTACCACGATGACTCCTCGCAGCTGGAATCCCGCGAAGAGAAATGGATTTCCTCTGGAATTGACCAAGAAGCTGTTTCTAGGGGGAAAGATGGTGTCGGAGAATTACGGCAGCTGCCCTTGTTTGCCGAGAAACCATCACGGGAAGGAGGTCTTGAGGAGGCAAGCAGTAATGCCGGCTACCGCGTAGAGAAGAGCGAGTTGACTCGTGGTTCGCGGCAGCCGGCCGATCAATTAGACCTTGAACTCCGGCTAGGGTTGGAGCATCACGAGACATCAACAACAGGTACTTAAAGAGCATGCTATATATTGGGATATCATCTATCAAGATGTATGTTTAATTTCATCCCTTACTGTTTTTGGTTTTTGGTTTCCTTAATTAGCTAAAAGATTAATTAATAAAAATTACAAAGGAAACAATATATATATATATGTGCGCGCGCGCACAAATTATTCTGATTAGACCGTAATTACAGCAACTTTTATTTTTCAAATACAAATTATCTACAATTTTCTTTAATTTTTTAAGCAAATACTTGACATTTTGGGTTTTTATAATTCTTTTTATCGTTATATCGATGTTATAGTGTGAAGTACTTCATGTGAAACAGATGTTACAAATTAAAATAAAGGATATACCTAGCAAACATTTAGTACTGTCAACAAAGAAAGCAGAGATCGTAACTAGTGAGAGTGAGAGAGAGAGAGAGAGAGAGTTGCACTAAGCGTAGGGAAGATGTGGATTAGTTTCACTACTAGGAATGGTATAATCTCGGACCGCAATTAATGCACATAATTCTCTTTCAAAAATAAAATAAAATAAAAATTGCATCATAACATATATATAACAGGGGGAATGGCTTTGATTTCCATCTCACAATGAAATGGAACAAATAAATTTGAATGTAATATTATAAAAAAAAAAACCCCCAAGTGCTAATTAATTTGAAATTGAATTAATTCTACTTAATTAAAATAGACTACTTTCAAAATCATACACACTTCATTTATAAACATTCATCTTTTATAACTGATTAATTTTAAAATAAAGAATTAATTTCATTTTATTTTATTTCATTTCATAAATAAAAATATGTGTTTAAAATATATTTTAAATTTAAGAATAGAATTAATTTAATTTAAAAGAAATACTAAATTTGACCACGTTAATAAAAAATAAAAAACATGATAAATATGATATACAAGGATAAATTTACTCACGTACTTAAACGGATTAAAAAAATAATAAATTCTTATTAAATTTTATTATTTTGGTTTGAATTTCAAATAATTTAAAATTTTCAAAATTTAATTTATGAAATGAATTAAATTCAAATTATAAAATTTTATTTTAATTCTAAATATAAGAATCTATAAGAATTCTTATCAAATCAAATTAAATCCTATTAAACTTATGGTTTCAAACTGAGTAATAGAGTAAGATAAAAGATTCACTAAAGTCATTGAAAAGCACAATAAACTTGTGCCACCTATAATCTGAAAACACACGGTGGAAAGGATTTATCTAATTTCCATTGGACTTGCATTGTATGGGGCATAACGAAACACTGTTCAGTTTCATAATTATAATTGGGGTTAATTAATTAATTTGTTGGCCGGGTTAATTAATTTAATTTCTTGGCAGGGGTTTGTTCCGCTACCCTGGAAGTATATTAGACCAGCGATTTTCATAAGATTGTGTTTGTATTTATGCATTTAAAATCAAATGATTTAATACCAATTATTTAAAGAAAATTATTGTAATATATTTTATTAAATTAGAGATTTTCATCTTACATTATGAGTAGTTTAACGTGATATATTTAAAATCATTAATAGAAGGTAATTATTCAAAATTTTTTTATAAAAATATATCTATCATTTGAAGAAATGATAGCACTACTATCTTGATAGTTATTATTATTATGCTTTTGGATCGGTTCCTTTGAGAGCGACATAACTTTGTAGTAGTTGAGAGGAAAGAAAAAAAATGATCCTCTTCTAATTTCAAGGTTGTTACCGACCCCTAATTACTACAAAATTTTATTCTATGATTTCATAAATCATCTATCACACTTATATTTTAATAAAATTTAATTTCAAATTTATTGATTTAAAATTCATAATTTTTTTGATAATTGTGTATAATTTGAATTAATGGGAGAAATAATGTGTATATCTTTTTAGAGGCATATCCCGTATTACAATGTTAAATAGTTATAAAAGGAATCGCTCTATTATTACAAAAATCCCTATCTATGTTAAAATTACAAATAGCAAAAGAGTAAATATATCCAAGTTTGACATCATGTAAGACTTTATTGATAATTAACCAAACAGGACATTTTATTCTAATTTCTGTTTTGCTATAAATCTCTTACATACTCATCAAGCCCTCAAAATTCATATATATATATATATTTTATAAGTAAATATAATTTGAATTGATAGGAGAAAAGTACATTATTTTCTGGGCATACTCTCGTACTTACAAAAGAATACTATACAAAAGAAAAAATCCTCCAATTTTTACATACTGTTTCATTGACACTGTTAGCTTTGAGCTTTGCAATCTCGTATGCTTTAACTCGAACTTCTTGCTTAATCTTTTCTAGAACTCTCTTTGGCAAAGTTTGTATCCGTTTAAAAACTCTGGCATTTCTCTTCATCTATGGAGTGTTTGTATCGGTGAAAAACTCTAAAAAACTCTGAAAATTTCTGAAAGTTTTTATTTTTTATCTCACTCATGCATTACGAACCCACAAATTATCTTATTTATCTCACTTTTTATCATACTAAACACCCTCTATATGTTGTAAATTATTGAGGGCTAGACCAGCTTGTTTTTTTCTATTCATAGGTTATAAACCCATATTTCTTTTCTCTTTTCTCTTATTTTCCCATCATATACATTAGTTATCTTGCAATTAGTGTTTGGTAGTCATTTTGTGAATGACAACATACGTGTACTGCCATTAGTTATTAATTCGGGACATAAGGAAAATAGTTAACAAATCTTGGAGTTTATTATGCAATGATGACGTGTAAAGAAGTAGCAAATTTGCTTATAAACAAGAAGGAGGCGGTGGACAAGGATGCTTTAGGAATGATATAGCTGAAGAATGACAAATGTATATGTATATATAATCTGAAATGCAGTTAAGCAAAGACTACGGTTTATATCCGAATCAACATATGGCCATGGTTGTTTTTGCTTGGTGGCACGTTGTTACCTCCATGCAAGATATGACATCATGCAGGATAATCCTTTCCCTCTGCTCGAAATAAAAAGTAACCAATTAAACAACTGGTGTCCAACGAGTGATGACAAAAATATAAGAAATGTTGAGAGGATATTTGCTCCATTCAGGCGATGGCGGAAATGAATATAGTCCAACGATTTCTTATATATATATATATATATAACTTGTGTTACTAGCGAGTTTTACCAGTTGTAAGAACGTGAAAGATTGTTTTCGGATCAGAATTTATAAAGAAGAAGAGAAAAAAAAAAGAAAGTGAATTTAAAAACAAAAATATTTGATTCGTGATAAAAAAAATATAAAATTCAAAAAATTAAAAACATATTTATATTAAACTTTAAATCATTGTAATTTACACCAAACGTCAATTCAAGGCATATCAACTTTCAATTGTAAACTTTCAATTGTAAAAATTAAACTTTTATATTTTAATTTGTTTCAACAT
Source organism: Pouteria glomerata (assembly GCA_035590655.1). Lineage (NCBI taxonomy): Eukaryota > Viridiplantae > Streptophyta > Magnoliopsida > Ericales > Sapotaceae > Pouteria > Pouteria glomerata. The sequence goes on from JAVXUM010000046.1 coordinate 2,614,259, forward strand.
GAATCTTTTGTAAACTACCATTTGGGATTTTTTTTTATTTCCGGGCACTCTCTCTAATGTGTACGAATGTAAAATTTTCTTTTCTTTTCATCTTCTTTTGAATTTTGGTCCAGAAAATTTAAATGACTTACTTTTATTCAATGTGTATCAATTGTAGGAGTTCTCAAACAGATTCTCAAGGTAGTAAAAGTAAAAAATTTCTTTCGCTATTTTTGATAAAGATTTGGTGAATGAAAGAAAAGAGACAAAAAAAAAAAAAATAGAAAAAAAATGAAGAAAATATAAAATAATAAATGAATATTTTTATTTGATTGTATTAGGAAACTTATAAAAAGAAATATATTTTTTATAAAACTTTTCTTTTAATTTAGGGTAAATTATAAGGACTTCGAATGAACATTAATTTCACTATATATATAGGTTGACGTTAAGTTATTTTAATATTATAATGACACCTTTTTATTTAATAAATATTATTATCACTCAAATCCAATAATAATTAAGTTAAATTATAGATTTTTATCAGAATATTTATATAATATGCGTTATCTACCTTTCCATAAGCATGAGAAAAATTCAAGATGATTTAAAAATATTTTTATGGCCTGATAATGTTGCAATTGTAGATCTTGATGAATTATTAAAAATCAATTATTAAACTAATTTTGAACACTTTAGATATTTAAAATGGGTAAATAATATATATTATATAAATATTTGAATTATGTCTTTCATTCAAATATGTAAACAAATATTATTAGTTTGGGTTTCGTATTAATAGCATATGTAAAATAAGGTGTTATTGCAATATTGAAATAATGCGAGGTCTACCTACATTAGGAGGTCCTTGGAATTTACCGTTATTAAATTACGCTTAATTTGTATCCTATATTTTGCACTAAATTAAACTTTAATTGATGCTACCTATACTTTCCATTGTAACTATTAACACTTGATGAGTTTTAATTTAGTTATTTTTGTAAATAATTGTGAAAGAAATATGAAAGGAAAATATCATATGCTGATTATAATTGACTGACGTCTGATAGTTTTGTCAATATATTTACTGAAATAATTAAATTAAAATTTATATAAAAATAGCTAAAGAGATTTTATTATTATAATTAAAATTAAAGAAATTAAAATAAAACTAAGTATAAACCATGTTGATATTTAAAATTAACAATAAGATACATGCTACCCAACTGAATATTTATATGAATAAACAGCAATTTAAAATATATAGGCAGCTTAACTCAAACACTACACCATGTTTCATAACATCAAAAGTTATCAAATTGTACCAAATTGAACTACTTTTTGCATTTTTTTTTAATTAAATTTTAACACATATCACTTTATATCAAATCAACTATACTTTTTATTAAATTTTTTTTTTCAAACATCCCCTAAGACAAATTCGTACAATGAAGATAATAAAATTACTATTTATCATTTTTTAATACTTAATTAAGTAAAACGTTAATTTTTCTGGTACGAGAAAGTCCGCAGTCGCTACTCGAGGGTGCGCACTAGGTGAAACTCGCTCCATGGCCCTAGCCGACAAAGAACCATGGAGAATAAACCAGTCTAGACAAGCCCTGGCTGACCGGCTCAGCCGAGGGGGCTGTTAGGAGCCCGCGACATAACATAGAGCTGGCCCCCAAAGGAGGATTCGAACTTGAAACCACTAAGTGATCCAAATCCCCCAGCTGCTCCCGAACCTCACTTGACCACCCCCAAAGGGGTAAGTAAAACGTTAATTCTTTAACGGTTACAAATTAGTTTACTTCTATTTTCTAGGAAAGTAGTTTACTAATTTTTGAGAAAACTTCATAAAAAAAAAAACTAATCAAGAACGTCTGATCTCTTCTAAAAAATCAAAAGAACCCATTTTTGTCACTTCCTAATTTTGAGTCTTCAATTTAACCTCAAGAATTCCTTTAATTACAAGCTCTGTGGCGTCAAAATAGAAATAGGAGCAAAATAAACAGTTCACAGTTTCCTAAACATGGCAGTGAAGCTGCAGCCTTCTTTCTTATCTTGTCATTTTCCGTGCCCTTCCAATTGTATTTTCCATTTCCGAAGTGCACCAAGCTGTCAATTTCCCTTTAAGTTTCCCAGGGAATCCAATTATTCAAACACAGTTAAATGGCAATCCAAGCCCATTTTTCCTTTTACTTGATTATAAGTATTTATTTGTTTTTATTTTTTCAATTATCAAGTGTCTATTATTTTTATTTTTAAATCAGACACTCGTAAAAATCTAGCATTTCTCTATCAATTTTAACCGGACAAAATCACAAGAAAGAAAAAAGAACACAAAAAAAAATAAAAAAATACAAAACCTCAAACAAAAAGGTCCAATCTTAAATTTTCAACTCTACCGCCATGGGGTGGCTCTCGGAAGCCGGCGCCCGCGTCGGAGACAACCTCAGACGCTCGTTTGCCACCGAATGCAAGAGACCCTCCGCCGCCAGCCACCTTGGAATCCTCGCGTTCGAGACTGCCAAAACCATGTCCCAATTGGTGTCTCTCTACAAATCTCTCGACGACGCTGAGATTCTAAAGCTCAAAAAGGAGGTCATAAAATCCAAAGGCGTTTCGTTCTTGAATTCCAAAGACGAAGCCTTACTCCTCAGCCTCGCCTACGCCGAGCGGCTCGAGAATCTCGACAAAGCCGCCAACACGGTGTTTCGGTTGGGCCTCAAATGCTCGGACTTCGGCCTCAATCGTTTCGACATTGTATACAACGATCTCAAGCTGGGTATCATTGATTTTGGGAAATTGGGATATGGGTCGAAAGAGACAGAGAAGAGAATTGAGAAAATGGAGAAGCTTATATCAGCAACTTCTCGCCTTTACGCAGCATTGGAAGCCCTATCGGAATTGGAGGTTTCGGAGAGGAAGCTAAAGCAATGGAAACAAAACAATAAGGCTATTCAATCCCAATCCACAAACTTTGATCACTTTGACCAGAAAATCTCGTACCAGAGAAAGCAAGTTCGTCATTTCCGAGAAATCTCGCTTTGGAGTCAGACATTTGACAAGAGCGTTAGTCTTATGGCACGAATAATTTGCGTTGTTTATGGCCGAGTCAGCGTCGTCTTCGGCAATTGCATTTCATTCCGAACTCAACCTTTGACTCGTAACATTCGTTTTTCGCAGCCGCAGAGACAGGTGATCAAATCTCAGCCATCGAATTCACGATCAGGGCCGATTCCGACCACGTCGTCGAAGCCGAGTTTGGTGAGGTTTCTCAGCCAAAAATCGATTCTTTTCTCGCCGGAAGATTCCGGTTTTGGCCCGAACAACGGGGTGTTCCAGGCGGCGGGGCCGTCGACGGTGGGTGGTTCGGGGCTGGTACTGCGGTACGCGAACGTGATACTATTGGCTGAGAAGTACCTGGACAAGGCGGTGACGATCGGGGACGACGCACGTGAGGACTTGTACCGGATGTTGCCGGTGACTCTGAAGATGCTGGTGCTGTCGAAGCTGAGCAAGATCGTGAGGACGGAGGCAAACGACGACGGGGTCGTAGCGGAGGGGTGGCGGGAGGCGCTGACGGAGATAATGGGGTGGCTCGCGCCAATGGCACGTGACACCTTAAAGTGGCAGGCGGAGAGGAAGTTCGGGAAGGTGAAGTTTGACTGCAAGCCTTCGGTTTTGTTGCTTCAAACTCTACATTTTTCAGATAAGGAGAAGGTGGAGGCCGCCATTGCGGAGGTGCTGGTGGGGTTGAGTTATATATATAAGCATCAGAATCGGCCGCGTTGTGGTAGTGTTCGCGGTGGCGGATAGATCAGCCAGTCGCCGCCAGTGCAGCCGGTAAGGATTGGAAGATCTATGAGAGAGAAGAATTTAGGTCTATAGGAGAAATTAAGAGAAAATCATCAATAACCCTGAACTTCAGTCCAAATCAATTAGCTAGGGGAAATTAAGATTCAAATGGAGTATATATTGTACAAATATATATATATATATGTCTAAATCTTTTGAGAGCCTGAGTTGATTTAAATTACGCTCTTTAACGAGGGTTGGGTGAACCAAATCTTCTTGTTTCGTTGCTTTTTCACTTTGAACTTTTTCAGTTTCATTTCTTGAATTTTTTAATAAATTTTTAATTTTGATACCCAATCAGCAAAAATATTATTAAAATAAACGAATTTCAAAAAATCCAAATATCATGTTATGACATGCAATTTGTGTTTAAAAAAAATCATTACACTGTGTGACAATTGTTTGCATGATTTTGAGACCATTTTTGTTTTCTTTAGCATTTCAATATGCCCTTGAATTGTCTGTATTTTGTTTGCATTTTGTGTATGTGTATGCGGGATGTCTGGGACGTTCTGTCGGCATGTTTGGTGTGATGAAAAATAATGAAAAATAATAAAAAATATAGTTTGAATGATATTTAGGTGTTTGGTGATAAACCACATTTTTTAGAGATGAATAGTAAAAAATATTGACTTTTACAGATAAATCCGTCGGAACGATTTTTAAATCTTTTCAAAAAATATTGACAATGAATTTTGTTTGATAACTTGAATGACGGTGGTCGCATTAAAAAAAAATTACAGCTATTCTATTAATCGAACTCAAGTTATGTAATTTTTTTTAGAGTTGTAATAGGTATTAATGTGTAAAAAATAATAAAGAATTTTAAAATTTTTCAACGTTTTTCTGCATCCCATACACTCCCTATATATAAACTAGATAGGAAAAATGTTCGAGGGTTTAACTAGTAGTATCTAGGTCTATATATATAATAATAGTAATAATTAAAGAAAAAAAAAAAAAGAAAGAAAAGAAAGCTTTAATGTGTTGTTTGGAGTATCAATTTTTTTTTAATTTTCTTTAACTTTTTTTAATTTTCTTCGCTAAAAATAAATTTAATTTTTTTAAAAATTTTTTCAACTTTTACTAATTTTCTCATATAACACGTCACGGTATCAAAATAAAAATTACAAAATATTTTATTTTATCTGCATTTCAAATACTCTCTAAATTTTAGTCCTATTCAATCAGATGGTCCCAAAATTTACCTGCCTCCCATGAATGAAAATAGTTTTTTACCTCCCAAAAAAAAAAGAAAAAAAATAGTTTTGAGTTTATATTTACAACTATATTTTACTCTGGATTTAGCATTTTCTTCTCCACTTGTCCTCTCTATTCCTGCATTAAAACGTGAGGAATTTAGTAAATCCTCCCTTTTTTATTTTTTGGTTTTCTTCTGTGTTATATATTTTTTGTTTAAAATATATTTTAAAAATTTTTTTGGGATATGTTAATAGTGGATAACTTTGTTGTTGTTGAGGGTATTTTAAACATTTTTTTTTCTTTTCTAAGTATTTGAAGATTAAATGTGATTTTTACATTAAAAATTTCAGGGATAGTTCATAGTCCTACATGCATCCGACTATTTATTTTATTTTTTATTTTTTTATTTACCTTTTTTTTTAATATTTTATTAGAGGATGAACATGTATGACACTTTATTTTTATTTTTTATTTTTTTAAGTCTATATTAGACCACTTTTTATTGTTTGGTATTTGAAATATATATTTTTTTCCTTTTTAAATGCTTAAAGATTACACGTTGCTTTTTTATTAAATGTCGTATTACATTTTGCATATATCTAATTTTTATCTGTCATAAACACAGGGGCTGGATGAGTGGCCCCCAAAGTTTTAAAAATTTTTTAATACTCTCATAAATTTTAAAATTATTTTTCATTTAATATAGTGTTTGAATCCATCTAAAATTTGAAAATTCTTTAATACCTTCATAAATTTTAACATTTTTTTCATATAATACAGTGTTCAACCCTCTCAAAATTTATAAAATTTTTCTTTACTCTCCACTTAGGATAAAATTTTTTACATTAACCATTATTTACCCAAAATCCTGGGTCAGTCACCGTACAAAGAGGACGTTTGGCAGCCATAATTTTGAGTAACTTTTGGTAGGTTTTTGTGTTTTTTGTAAATTGTAATTTTTTATATATTTGATAAATAAAAGTAAACTTTTTAGCAAAAAAGTGTAACTTTTAAGTGTTTGATAAAATTATTATTGTAACAGAGGAGAATAGTCGCAAATTTTGTGTGTTTAGTAAAATTTTTTACTGTAATAGGGTAGAAAAATAAGAAAAAGTGGAGCCCGCTTAATAATGATTTACTGCAGAAAAGTGAAAAAAATTGTGACTTTACTAAACGATCAATTATTGTAACAACTCAATTTTTTATAATTTTTTTTTTTTTTTTGGTTTCCAAACGGGCTCAAACATGATATTTCTTTAAGAAGTTACAAGTTAAAAATTCTCCAACACAATAAGCGTGGTAAGCTTTATAGGATCATTTATTTCTTATTTTGGGTGCGTTTGGCATTCAAAAATAAAATTAAATTCTAAAAATCTCTACAAACACGAATTATAAGACTATAAAATATTATCTTTCTACTCATAACACAAAAAATAAAACATTAATTTTTTAAATTTTATACAATTTTATATTTACTACACAAAATTTGAGACATTAACTTTTTATTTTATACCACTTCAAACGTTACCTATATCAAACTATAGTTTTTTCAAATAAGGATTTAAAAATATAACATATTTTAAATTTGACTCTGTGTTTAGCGATGGCGAAGCCCAAACTCATCAGCTCACCTCAAACGCCCAACTTAAATGGGTTGGGCTCGTTTGTTGAGCTATGTATAACAATTGGGTTTGTAATGGCCCAAAGGGTACGCATTTTGCGGGAACAAAACCCGCGGAAGAGGATGACTTTTCTTCCTTTGCCACCGAGCCACCGACATTCTCAATTTATTGTAGTCTCTCTCCCTCTCCTCTCACTTCCACCCCCCCCCCATATATTTCTCCCACCATTTTAAAAAACAAATAG
>JAVXUM010000046.1:2634514-2647478 GCA_035590655.1 Pouteria glomerata
TTTTTCATGCAATGTATGAAATGAAATGCCATGGCCATACATCCTATTTCTCCATCTACCTCCAAGCTTATCCTGGGACGGGTGACACTTAGCAAGGCCGAAGAGCCAAGATACTCGCGGCCACCAAGCACACCGTTTCAGCGTTTACGGCAAACGCATGTACATATATATATCTCATAGTCCTGTGGGGAACCGTGTTACACCCCCACAGGTATAAAGACTCAGCGGCTCCGTGTTACACCCCCTGACCCATCCGCTAGAGAACCGTGTTACTCCTCTAGTCAGGCATCCACCTATCGCAGGTAGGCATCCACTTATTTCAGGCAGGCAACCGATTGCAGTCCGGGAAAATATCATATCCATAAACTCCTATTAACGTCTTAACTCCACATGACTAAGTTCTAGTCACGTTTATAAATTCTGGAGATCATTCGGTATTCTAATAATCACAAATATTATCAAAATACATCACCCGCGCCTCGGCACGTCAAATAAATTAATGGCACTCTCGGCCAATCATACAAGTCTACCACACCGGATGAAACTACCCAAAACCCAATGCTCATGATATGCCCAATCATGAAAGCAAAATATTTCAAATTACATCGTAATATACTATACTCAAGCATAAATAAAAGTTCACATTTTTCACCAAATAATCATGTCATAATGTATTACATACATGTGGGAACAAACCCATAAAATTTGAGCCAAAACGGACCTGTACGGACCAAATTAGAGAGGGCGCGGGCTGGGCGTGGGGAGCGCGTGGGGAGCGCGCGGGTTCGCCCTCGCCCAGATTTTATTTTTCTAGTAGGGGTCGCAGCCTAGGCGCGGGGAGTGCGAGACTTCGACCCCCTCTGTTATCCTTCACTATTCATTGTCTTACTCGGCCAACCGTGGCAAAAAACAACCCATCCAATTCTAAATTTTGTCCGTGAAACTCAACTATGGTTTATCAAATCTCTACTACTTTATCTATATTTCTCATTTAACATTTTAATTTTATAATATACCAATTTCTAACTCATATATATGCATATATACACAGCCATACATATATGCACATATATACATGATTCTTCACATATCAACAAAACATGCATATATATATACCAAAACGCTCCCTATGACGTCTAGAGCACGAATATAAGTCCCACCTACCTTGAATCTGAAGAAAAATGAAAAAAAACGAAGAAAACCACTTTGAACTCCGAACTTCAAATTCTGATTTCTCCTTCCTCGCTTCAAATCAAGCAAAATCGACCGCACCACGACGATCACCGCGTCAAGAACTCTCCGGATCAACTATTTTTTTACTCCAAAACTCTCTCTCTCTCTCTCCCTCCTCTTCCTTTCTCTTCTCTCTCTCTCTCTTCTGGTTTCAGCAGAAAACGAAAAGGAAACGAAACGAAACAGGGAAGACCAGGAAAGAAAAGGAAAAGGAAATAAGAAAACCCCGGACCTCTGGCGCACTTTGTCCAGTCCAATCTCAATCTGAACTAACTCAGCCCGTGTAAAATTTAATCATACATTTAAACTCATTTTATTTATTTTATTTTCTCCAAAATAATACAAAAATATACCAAAATAAGATACCGGGCGTTACATATTGTAACAGCTCGGGACCCAATACCGCTAGCACGATATTGTCCGCTTTCGGGATCCACTTTCCCACATGGACGGCTGTGTGCACACAGCACCCGGGGACCGCAGCCACCCGACCCGTCACGGTTTTGTTTCTGACAAGCCGACCCGACGCCCCCCAAAAGGTCTCGCACTAGGGAGAGGTTTCCCTACCCTTATAAGGCGTGGTTCGTTCTCCTCCCCAACCGATGTGGGATCGTCATAATCCACCTCCCTTTAGGTTCCAGCATCCTCGTTGGCACACCGATTCGGCACCGGTTCTGATACTATTTGTAACAGTCCGGGACCCAATACCGCTAGCACGATATTTTTCGCTTTCGGGATCCACTTCTCACGTGGACGGCTGTGCTCACATAGCACCCGGGGACCGCAGCCACCCGACCCGTCATGGTTTTGTTTCTAGCAAAGTGACTCGGCGCCCCCCCAAAAGGCCTTGCACTAGGGAGAGGTTTCCCCACCCTTATAAGGCGTGGTTCGTTCTCCTCCTCAACCGATGTGGGATCGTCACAGTACCAAAAAAAGTAAATCAACGAAAAAAAATCTAATTGCAGAAATCATTGAATAGAAAAAATTAACTATTAATTATACAAACAGATTTACCAAAAAATCATAAATATCTTTCTTTTAAAAATTTAATTTGAATTTTTTATAACAACAAATATTTAAAAAAATCAAGAATTAAAAATTTTTATCATAGTTAGGTAATTTATATATACATAAGTGAATATTTTTCAAAATATTTGTATTGTAGTTGCTAGCCTATTTATTAAAATATCTAAGAAAAACTGAAAATTTGGATTTGTATGTATTTAAAAAATAATATTTTTTATTTTCGAATAAAAGTTTTTTATGATATTATAATTATGTCTTATATTTAATTTTGTATAAAAACTTTTATGACATTTTAAATATACAAAATATATGTGAAAAGAAAAATAAATAATTGTGTAATTTTAGTTAATAAAAAATAAAATAGAGCATAATAACCTATTTTTGGAGCACAAACAAGTCACCCTTTAAACAAACATTTTAACAAGAAAAGATGAATAAAATTATTGGAACGCTGTATTAAAACTGCAACAACAATATCAATAATGACAATAATAATAGTAATTTTTTATTTTATTATTAATTAATAAATTAATTAGTTAAATACAATTAAAAAAAATAATTGTCATTATAGGTCCCCATTGTCTCCGGTTCATCCTGTAACTTCTTTAGTGAAGCTCTTGAATTATTAAAATGGCGCAATTTTATTATGAGCTTACAATTAATAAAAGAACTAATTAAAAAATATTTTTTTATTACAAACATTTTATCACTATATTATATTCTAGAAGTAGCAGTGGCAAAATTAACCTATACCCATTAACCCGCCCAATTAAACTTATAATAAATGGGTTTGAGTCCTATTATTTTATTAATTGGGTTGTGAATAGGTAATTTTTAAAACACCCATTTATAAATGGGTTTAATTAGGTAGTTAACTGAAACCCGTTGAGTGTTTTAGATATGTTGAAAAAATTATATTTTTTTATTTTTTTTAATTGTAGTGGTTTTAGTTGTTGTTGTTGTTGTTGTTATTATTATTATTATTATTATTATTATTATTATTATTATAAATTTCTTAGGATTAAGACCCAAAAAACTATTACCTTAAATTTTTTTTAAACTATTTTTTTTTGGGTTGACGGTTTCCCTTAACTAATCTGCTCCCAAATTTTCAATGGATACGTTGTCCGCGTCAAAACTAAATCTGCTCCCAAATTCTCAATGGACACGTTGTCCATACCAAAACTAAAGAAAAAATAAGCAGTACTGATCTAGTATATGTAATTAGTGATTATTTTCATTTGATATGAAATTACAGCCATTGATTCTTCTACTTCTTGAAAGTTATCTCTTTGTCTAACCCAAACTCATTCGCATTCCTAAGGGTGGCAAAGCCAACTCATATCCATTAACTCACCTAATTAAATTTATAATAAATAAGTTTGTGTCATGCTATTTTACTAACTATATAAAAATTATAACTATATATAATTATATATATTTCAAAAATTTTCTCTAATATTGGATGAATTAATCAAAATAATAATGATATAATTTATATATATATAATATATTAACAAATTAATTGAAATAAATTTTTAATTTAGAAAAAAATAAGTTGGGTCAAAGTAAATGGGTTGGATACGAGTTTATAGGTTTGTGTTAACCCATATCTAACCCATCCATATCCAACCCGCCTCTTAAATGGGTCAGTTTAGGTTACACCCATTTAACTTTCCACCTATTTAAACTTATTACCAATCTACCTAACCCACCCATTTTGCCACCCCTATCTAGAAGGGAAAACATTTTTCATTCTAAAGTGACAGGCGCAGCCGGTATCAATGAAGGCTGAGAACAATTCGGGGGACGGCAGTCGTAGGTTGACTATAATCTTGCAGTTACTTTAAAATAATATCATTTTGCGATTTTTTTTTATCTAAAATAACAGCATTTTATTTAAGTTATCACATTTACATACATAATTTATATTTAAATATAATAATTTAAATAAAATAACTGTTTTAAATAAAAAAAAATCGCTAAATAACGTCATTTTAGAACAATGGCACCGGTTACCATCACTCTCGGACGGGGTTGAGTAAAGGGGAGACAAAACACGGATACACAACAGATGCGGTACATTTTTTTTTTCTTGTATAAAATTGAGATCACAGTAAGTGATTGCAAGATTCAGATGCAAATTAACCACCCATGAGGGTCTTTTTAGGATCAAGGTTTTTAACAATAGAATGTTCCTCTTTGTATGGCATCTTCATTAGCATCTCCAAGGGCCGCCTCTTTCAAGTACTTCTCTGACAATTGGACTCTCTTCACATTCTCTTGCTCCTCAACAATCACGTTTCCATACTCGAGGAGCTTCTTTAGATTCATTTCTGGCTGCTCGAAAGTTGGGGGTCCCTCCTTTGAGTTCACAAGCCTTTTCCCAACATTCTCCACACCAACACTTGAAACCCAGTTCCTCACTTCGTCGTCATACACTCTTGCCCTAAGGGCACCAAAAAAATCTGCACAAAAATACACCTTGACATGAGCCCCAATTCACATACCTTTTGAATGTTTCACATCTCTCTATTATGAATTAAACAAGGGAGCTCCCACATTTTAGGGTGCGTTTGGCATGGGTTTAAAATGAGATAAATGTTATTCTTGTAAAATTTTATTTTAACTATTTTAATTATGGTTGATATATTTTATAAAAAATTAAATAATCCAATATTATTTGAGAGTTAAATGTTGAGTTTTTAAAGCTTAGTTAAAAAATGTGAAAAATTAAGGAATAAAAAAATATTAATTATGTTCATAATATATATTTATTTTATATTTTGGTCAAACCCATAAAAACATAATACTAAGATTTTTTGTTTTCTGACTATTTGATTTTTTAACTTTTTATTTTTAAATTACTAAATTTACTTTTTAGATTTTAAATTTCTTTTAAATAAATTATAGAAAGGGTAAATGTTAAATTAATAAAAAGTTAATTACTACATGTAAGCATGCATTAAAGTTTGGCGCTTTAGCTGTATCAGAAGATGTAAATAAACTACAGCTTACCAATGGATTGCCCTGGGAAGCTGTCAACGAGCTTGACAGTGTCCTCCTCAGGAACATTGTCAGTCCTGAATATACCGGTGCAGACACCAATTCTGTCTTCGCGAGTGGGTGCCCAGTAGAACTTCTCCATGCGACCATCACGGATGAGAGGGGCATACAATGTGGAGAAGTCGTTTCCGGTGACTACTACGGGAACTCTGGGATTCTCCTCCTTGTTGTACATACCCGGAAGCTGGACTTTTGTTGGGTTATCTGCGATGTTCAAAAGGGTTGCATTCACCATCTGGTTATTGACAGTGTATTGGGTAGTTCCTCCAAGCCTTCCAGCTCCTGCATCAAGATCATTGATGAAGAGGGCACACATTTTCCCTTTCCTGATGATATCTGCTGCCTCGCGATACCTTTGTCTGATCAATTTTGCTGGCTCTCCCGCGTTCCCACTTTCCAGCTCTCCAGCGCTCATCATAATTGGGCTGAATTTTCATCACAAAGCGATCAAGAATCCATAATTTTCAATTCTTCAAAAATTTAGAAAGGTTTGAAAACTCACTTGATTCCCATTTTGGCAAAGACAAGCTCACACTGGAATGATTTTCCCTGACCTTTGCCTCCCCAAATACCAAGGATGAGAGGAACCTGTGCATGTGAATTGTGACAAGATGTAAAGTTTATTGGTTTCACCCAAAACATAGAAAAGAGAAAAATGGTATTTCACCGTAGTCTTCTTTCGGAAATTTGAATCAATAACGAACTTTTGGATTGAAATTTCCATTTTAAACGTTTGCATTTGTCAGTTTTCGGATCACTAAAATGGAATGTTTAGTCCAAAAGTTCACTTTTTTTTTTTTTTTTTTTTGGAATTTTGCTGGTTTCTTACAGCATATTGAAATTAATTTCGGGAATTAAGCAAACCTTGATGTTTGGCAGGGAAAGGAAGTTCTTGGTGATATGAACAACCAGCTTGTCCATGAAAGCCGGAGCAATGTATAAGCCATCCATCGTGTTGTCCAAACTATACCTGAAAAGCAGCACATAGAAGTCTATCAAAATAAAGCATTTACAAATACAAATTACATCATTTTTTTTTCCAGTGCTTTTGAGTGTGTACATATATATATATATATAACATACTGGCGAAGACCAGCACTGATGTAATCGTACGAACTCATGACGGCGTGGTGAGTTCCGGAGCCCGTAGGTGCTTGAAAGAGAGTGTCCACCATTCCCTTTCCTCTGGTGATGTCTTGTTGATCGTCGGACTCATCGAATGCTAGACCTCTCCATCTGTCGGTGCTGGTCTGGTTCTTCTCATCCACTTGGGCGACAACCTTGAACTTGCCTGATGAGATCCTTGGGCTGGTGGGTTTGGAGTTCCCTATTCTAAAGCCACTGCCGAATAAGGCTGTGTTTGGATTAACAGAACTTCTAGCTCTGGATCCATTGAAATTCAACTGCGCCAAACATGTCCCCTTGTAATTTATACCCAATTTACAAGAAACTATACTCTCCATTCTAAGGCAAATTATATAGGCTTCCTAAAAGACCCCGAAAAATAAAACCCAAGAAAGATCAAATTTTCACTCCTGACAATTCAAAGCAGCAACTCAAACTATATGTCAAGCAATGCCTATCAAATATAAGCTTCAATATGGAAGTTGAGTTGATTTGTCCCGCTGATCAGGTGATAAAACCAAGAACTAGCTAGATAGCACAAAAGGGGCTGCAAGAATAGATGATACCAAAGTAATATATAATTATATACATGTAAAGGGTGAAAAGGGGTGGGGAAATCATAGTATCAGTGAGTGATCTATTGACAGCTCCAACAGTTTTGAGGCTGTGGTAGACATTGGGGGATAGCAGTGATCAGGCAGCTGTAATCTTATCTGAAACAATTGCTGACCCAAACTGGGTTATGGGTTTGCTGGTTTGAGGGAACGGTATGGGAATAGTTTATATACATACATACATATATATATATATATTTAGCTGCATGATGAGACTGTGGATTGGCTCACCAAATTTTCTAACGGCTGCAGAAATGGGAATTGACTTTATTATATGGGTTGAGTTAGGTTGTATAAAATTATAAAATTTTATAAAAATTAATGTCTCTCACTCAATAAAATTTTAAATTTTATAATTTTATAATTTGTATTTATAAAAATTATATATATATTTTTTTTGTTGATCATGGTGGACGTTGTTTTGATATGGCTTTTTTTTTTAAATGAGAATAACATATCTAGAATTATTAAATAAATAAAATAATTTAATAAAAAAATATATAATACAAAATAGAAAAACCTAAAAAGAGAAAATTGAAATTTTCATTTCCAAATATAAATGGGCCGAATCCTAATCAAATTCATTTAGAATTTGATGGCGATGAAGTTGAAAAATTATGAAAATGGAGCTATTAGGGGTTTTATTTATTTATTTATTTTTTTTGTTGAAGGATTCTTTTTTTTTTGGCTAAATTAAATTACACTAAAGTTGAATGAATTTTTTGAAATTTAGGAGGCTGACGCAACGGATTTATATCCGATTGAGGGGTGGTCCCAGCCTCAGCTATCGAAACGGGAGATGATCTCCATTGCGTGAACATTGGGAACAACTTTCAATTTTTATTGAACCCTATCTCGATTACATAGGCGCAGGGTATGGTGAGGAGTGCCAAAGCCATAGGCCTTGTCAAGAGTCAAGATCCCATGTAGGTGCATTGTGCTTATGCTTCTGACCTCTCTCTTTCGTTATCATTTTTGGCGTTGCTTGAATATATATCCGGAGATTGGGATATCAATGTTATGCTACCTCGTCTGGATTCAAAATTTAGGATTTGTCTCGATCAAATAAAGAGTTTAAAAATAAAATAAAATAAATTATAAAAAAATTTAAATTGAATTAAAAGTTTAAAAATAAAGTAGTTTGAATTTTAAAAATTTAAGATGAACTAAATTTAAAAAAAAAAATAATTTTATAGGCTAAAATGCTCTGACTACTGCTTAGGACAGCCTTTAACTTAATTCTGCCCCTATCTGGATGGTTACATCAGTGTAACCGAACAAACTTGGTATTACTATGATAAATCTTCCTTTTTCCTGCTTGAATTGCTGTGTGCTTGTAATGTAGTGACCAAACAATCTTATCATGGCTGCTTTTGATTTATTAAAAAAATTTTAAAAATTATTTATTTTTTATCTCATTTTATAAATAACGAATTTATAATTTACTTTATTTTCTCTTACTTTTTAACACCCTAAATATACCCTATATTGTCCAAATTTTCAAGCAGTCCTCCTGGATTCCCGGACTTCCCGAGGAAGGTAAATCTGGGCAAAGTTACCAGTTTTTCTATCTCGTGGGCTTTCTCTGTCTAACTTTTCTAATTCGTTTTCTTCTGAATTCTTTCTGGCTTGCCGAGCAATGATACAATCCTTGTAACGAGGCTCGATCACAAAAGCTGAATTTATTTTAGTCTGAATTCTGCTGAATTTTATCAAACGTGCTCGGCACATCCACAGCTGAATTGATTGAATTAATAAATGTTACAGCCGTGATGCAGATCAGAATTTAATCAAAATGCATTTAATTGAATTAATTTATCTCATCCGTATTTATTAATTTAATCAAATGCATTTGCATTGTAAAAATTTTAAATCAAAAATTGGTATAAAACGTTTTACAAAATTTGATTGTAATAAAATTAAAAACTTCTAAAATTTTTTTAAACTTTTATAGATCTTCTTTTCTTAAGGTTGAACTCAATCTTAAAAGTCCTTACCGTTCATATCCTAGAGTATCGTGAAAGAGGTAAATCGCAAATATGCGTCAATACAAAGTTCTTTTCTTAGTAATATTTGTCGGCACTACTGCTAGCTAGCCATTGTTTCGCCCCCCTTTTAATGCTAGTCTTTATAGATGGGGTGATTATTTGATTTCCGTAACTCATTCGGTTTTATAAGTACTATTTGCACTTATTCGTTTGCTATAGGGTCAATCAAATAAAATTATATTCTTATACATGTCTATGTATTTATTTTATTTTTATTTTTTTCACCTAATAAAAAGATTAAAATAAATTTAATTCTTTATAAATTTTATTTTTCTTAGACAATGATATCTATCACGATAAAATTGACAAAGAGTTAACGGATTAAGTCACCTGATCCTTAACACACATCCATGGCTCATGCTACAATTCTTAAATTCTCAAATTCGTGACGAGTTATGATTAAATTTTTGAATTAATTCAATTAAATTTTCAAATTTAAAATGGATCGATTCAGTTCTTTGAACTTGTGATAATTTAAAATTTATGATTAATTACGTTAGTTTGGTCAAGTAAAATGTTTAAAATGAGTGCTAAATTATTTTCAAATAATTTATATTTGTAAGAATAATGATTATGTATTGAATAATTATGCAAAATTTATATATATATATATATGTATATAGGATAATATATCATCATACATGAAAAATTTTCAATCCTATTATACACAAAAACATATTTATTAATTTAAATTTTTTAATAGTCGATTTTATAATACTTTCTTGGTGAATTAACGATACTATTGAATATTGAATGTGTGGTTTTTAAGCTGTTCTAAAGAAATATATAAAAAGAAGTAAACGTTAGATAGTGTTTATATTTACAAACTAAAAATTAAGGGATTATTGCTGATTATTTAAAAAGAATTGTTCAACTATAATATTTATTTCGTTTAAACTGAGATTTAAAAAAATTTAAATAGTTTAACATAATAAATTATAATGAATTTAAAATCACAACAAAAAAAAAAGTAATAATTTGAAATTTTTCAGAATAGTAGTTTTATCATTTTAGTAAGTAGTGTTACTATTAGGTTCCCACATCAGGAATTCTGGTGGTGTGCATATGTATTACATACTCGATAATCCTAGTTTCTAACCAAGTTCGTTGGGTTAAGTTTTCTTGGATCAAAAAAATCAAATGAGCTTTAGCCTCATGTGTGCTGTCTGTAGCGGCCTCTCTTGTTTTGTTGACCAGTGCGAGGGCTTGCCTTTCTGATGGCAGCTGGGCTTTGGCCCGTGAGTTGTGGGCTAGTTCCCACATCAAAAATTTGGGGGTTGAGTTCTCTTTGATAAAAAAAAGAAAAAAAAAGTAGTGTTACTATTATTTTAATTATAATTATTGGAATAATTATTAGGAAACTCTAATGTAGTATTACAGAAAAAAAATGCTACGGTTGAACATCTAGTGATTTTAAATTTATAAATTTGAGATTAAATTGAAGTACATATAGGTTAGAGAGTTAATTTATATAATAATAGATAAAATTTTTTAATATATTTTGCACGCCATTGTAGTCAGAGGGGTTTCAGGGGGCTGCAGTGGAAAAAAATATTGCAGAAGCTGCAGTGAAAATCTCAGCCATTGAATTCCTTCTAAAAAAATCTAACGGTCTTTATTTAATTTTAACAGGATTAATTTTTTAATTAAAAAATAAAAATAAGAAAGGAAAAATAAACCCTCTGTCTTTCCATTTACGCGACTTTCTCTCTCCCCGACCCTCTCTCACCCGAATTCTCTCTATAGTTCCGGCGCTAGAATCTTTTACGCCTCCGTCGCCGTTTCAATGGCTTCCAGCACCAATAGCACACCCATGACATTAGACTCTGTAACTTGGCGAGCTGAGAAGGAATTTCACCGGAGACCTGGTTTCTCAACAAGTCTAGTGTCTGAAGATTATGTAAGTTACCAAAACTTGATGGGATTTTTCTTGTAAATTTGTTGTTTGAGAAGAGAATGTCAATGAGAGTGGTGAGGTGTCCAATGGTCATAGGCAACATTCCCGTGACCTTGTTGTTCTCAAAAATTAGTCTTTGAATGCTCAGATTATAACTCTGTAACTTGGTGTAGGAATTACATATATATATATATATTTCAATTAAAATTATTTTGTAATGAGGTGTCCAATGGTCATCGGCACTGTTCCGGTGAGCTTCTTGTTCTCAAAAATTAGTCTTTGAATGCTCAGACAATAACTCTGTAACTTGGTATATGAATTATATATATATATTTCAATTAAAATTATTTTGTAATGAGGTATCTAATGGTCACCGGCAGTGTTCCGGTGAGCTTTTTGTTCTCAAACATTAGTCTGTGAATGCTCGAATAATAACTCTGTAACTTGGTGTAGGAATTACATATATATATATATCAATTAAAATTATTTTGTAATGAGGTGTCCAATGGGTCTCTTGAGTAAAATTCTTCTCCCTCATAAGGATTCATCAAAAAATAATTTCGGCATAATACCGCAATGATAATTTTATAGTCAAAGTTTAACTTTATGACTACTTTTTATTTAACGTGAAAGACATGTTTTCATACACATCATTCCAAAACCAACACAACTACAGAACTACAATGGTATCTTTTCAATCCATTGGGCACAATAGTTTGAGGACTAAATATTAAAGAATTATCCATCCAATCAAAGCTAACTCTAATTTATTTGATTATCAAACAAATCCAATTAAGAATTTTCAAAACTTTGAAAGAAGCTGATTATATATATATTTTTTATATTATATATTAAATTTAAAAAATTAAGTTTTTAATTTTCAATTTTATGATTGTGGGCAGATGTTTCAAGAGAACGGCAAACCAATCTCCGAACCTTCTTTCTCCTTGTCTCACTTTCTTGACAAGGACAGTGAGCCAGTCTCCTCTAAGTTATTGGCTCCATTAATGGTCGGTTTTTTATCTTTATAGTTTAGAGTTTTATTTGTATGTTAATATTATAGAAATTTATGATTTTCTTGTATGTTTATATGACTTTCTTGTATATTTTATCAAGATAAATTGGGTAATTATTGGGGCTGTTTCAAACTAGTTATGGGCCTAAGGCCATAAAATAAATTATTATTATTATTATTATTATTATTATTATTATTATAGGGCAATGGGGAAATTAGTGAGGATGGAAAACCTAAAGTTGGGATGGAGTTTGATAATTTAGACGAAGCGTGAGAATTTTGGAAGAAGTATGGAGAATCTGTTGGTTTTGGCGTAAGAAAACATTATACTAATCGAAGTACAAAGGATAATGTGATCACTAATATAGTTTATGTCTGTTGCAAACAAGGTAAAAGAGAAGAGGATAAACGAAGGATTAACAGTGTTCATCGTTGGGAAATAAGATCACAATGCCAAGTAAAGTTGAACATAGTTTTTGACAGACAGAAAGTGAAATACAAGATAAAAAATTTTGTCGAGGAATACAATCATGAACTTGAGCCTCCAGAGACTCGTCATATGTTAAGATCATATAGAGAAGTGAGTAAACCTTATGGCTTGGCAATTGAGTTGGCTAATGATTTAGGACTTACTCCTAGAGCAACACATGAGTTATTATGTAAAGAAGCAGGGGGGAGAGCAAAGCTTGGGTTCATCATGAAAGATCAAATAAATTACTTGAGGTCAAAGAGAGAAAAAATATGGCGTATGGTGAATTGGGAAATATTTTAAAATATTTTGAAGAGCAAAAAATGAAGGATCTTGGATTTTTTTATTCAATGCAATTTGATAGTGACGAATTAGTCACCAATATATTTTAGGCTGATTCAAGAATGATTGTTGATTATGTTGATTTTGGAGATGTGGTAACTTTTGACACTACATATGGCACCAACAAAG
>JAVXUM010000046.1:2700520-2711374 GCA_035590655.1 Pouteria glomerata
TATAAATTATAATTAAACAGAATTTAAATTGACAGTTTTGATTGCAAATGATCTCCATATTTGAAATATCATAAAATTTAAAATATCTAAATTATTTTGTGAAATAGATGATATTGAGATCCACTAAAACATGAATTGAGCGTGAAATTAAAAATATAAAAAAGATTTTAATCATTAAATAAAAGAAAAAATAATTTTTAATTTTTAAATTTAATTTGTGTTATATAGATATTATGTATTTTGTATTTATAATTACTTATGTTAGATTTAATTGGATGGACACTGTTATTATTTTCTTAGGGAGTGGTTTAAGGTATAATTTTTTGTAATTTTTAATAGTATTTATAAAAAATTATTAATTATAATTTTTAATATATTTAATAAAATTATTAATAATTTTAATTAATTTATACACAAAATTGTGCTTCTATGTACAACGCTCCCCGAATAGAGATCAATAACGTCCACGTGCAGTCAAATGGACACATGCGTACAATGCTCCCCACATAGAGATCAATAACGTCCACGTGCATTTAAATGGACACAAATATTAATTAAAAAAATTAAATGGACACAAATATTAATATTTTCTTTTTAAATTCTTAAATTTCGATTCATTTAAATAAAATTTTTGTGTCGATTTTAATTTTGAATTTTTTTTTTCTTTTTATTCTTATCATTTATAACCTTGAAAATTATTTGGAGTCCATTTGATAATAAAACTTTTAGTAACTTCAGGAATTAAATTTTTTTTTTTTTCCAGTTGGTCGAAATTAGCTTTCTTTCTAGGTACTTATATCGGTCAATGCAGTGAGGGGTATAATAGTAATTTGATATAAAATTATACTAAAATGTTATTAAATTATTTTATAAATTATTAATATTATTAAAAATTTTCACTAGTAAATTTTAGTAAACAAAATTTGACTACCAAATAAGACCGGATGTGTAATTTGGGTAAATTATCAATCAAAATCACACGTGGATTCCGCAAAACGACAAGTGGGTTGACATAGAAGGACCATCAAACCTCGTAAACTGCCAGCGCGAGCTGACACGTGTACAGCACACCAAATCGTAGCCGTCCGTATCTCACAAAGCAGAAACAAAGCCTGGACATCTCCAACGTGGAAGGAAGGTCGAGCCGAAAAGAAAGGAAAAAAAAAGTCAAACCAAAACCAAATCACTAACCCAATTTCCAATCTCCTTCTTCTTGATTAATTCTTGTATACGATAATAATCTGATATAAGTTATCTCCAATGGGTCTTCGTTTTCTTCTGTCTTGAGTACTTGTGCATGTTCATGGTGAATCTTATATATATACATAAACACAATACCCACATACTTTTATATATATATATAGTTTATACGTATCGAATCGAATAGGTAGAACAGTAGGATGAATGCGCACGAGGATTTAGGGTGGGATCGCAGGATAGGATTCGAAACTGATGATGAAGAAAACCAGGCAGAAAGGATTTGCTTTAACGACAACGAAGATGACACCGAATCCGATGGCACCGATCCTTCGCCTTGCGCATCCAACGTTTGCATTGACAAAATATCATGGCCTCAAAGCTACAGGTTATATATATATTTATATGCGTATATTAGATTTTTGTTTCCTAATCCTAGGTTTTGTGCATGTATTGCATTTCTTCATGCAATTTAATCCAGCTTTCATATTTGAATCCGGACAAGTTCTTTTTATTTATATATTTATTTATTTATTTATTTTTTTGGGTTTTCATTTCACTTCTTTGGAATGTGAATTTTGTTTACCTCAATATATATATATATATGGCACTGTTTGATTTGTCAAGAAATAAAAAAAATTTTAAAAATCTTTAAAAGCCTCTTCAAATCTCTAAAACTTATTTTATTGTATGAATTACGAATTTAAAATTTATCTTACTTTATCTCATTTTATCTTACTTTTTATCATTTTAAACACACCCTATATAAGAATGTGATGAAAAGATTAACAAAATTCACATTCATATATATATAAATATATATTGATTTTCTTTTATAATAACACTTAAGCAGAATGCTAAAAATATATATATATTTTTGTTAGGTGGTTAAATTGATCAATAATTAGCAGAATGCTAATAATTTTTAATTATTTACAAAGTATCGTTAGTGTGAAGTCGCCTTCAGAAAACGCGGTAATTTTTCCCTTTTGACAAGAATGCCCCTGGCTCTCTGTCGAAACGGCAGGGGAAATGACATTTGAATCTCTCTAGAACCCATGATGGTAGCTCATAGAAGATTTGAGATTTGTTAACCGGATGCATTGGCTGTGAAACAGTCAAAATATAGGAGTACCCTTTTAATAGTGTTACCAATTTCATGCGGAAGATCTGATGTTTTTGGGAAGTATAATTTATTTTACATTTATTTATTTGGGTTTGTTGTCAAAGGAATCAAGAGATCTCTTTCTGATATTCAAGAATTTAAAACTTTCCAAGAGGGTTCGTATTCTATAAACCGATGGGATGTCGGTAGGGGATAAAAATTTTATACAATTAGGTATGTTTGGTATGGGATAAAAAATTTAAAAGTAAAAAATTACAAAGTAATTATTACCCTGGTTATTAGGGTAATAAGTTTATAGTACTTATGTTAAAATAAAAAAAAAAAAGTAAATATTATCCAATAATAATTATATTATGTTGAGAATGATAGAAATTTTGAAAGGATAAAAATTAATTATAAAAAATTATAAGGATATATTTTATGAGGTAATAAGAAAAGGATAAAAAATTTTCATTATCTTCCATTACCCGCCTCTCCATGTGGAGATAATAGTTACCCCTCCATCCAAATATATGTAATAAAAAATAAAAATTACTCCAATAACTTTTATATTATCAGTTGCATCCAAAATAAACATGTCATTTATATATCAGAATTAATTAAAGTTTGACTTTGGAGCAACGGCAAGGTTATTTCAATTACCAAAAAACAAAAAAACGGCAAGGTTATTTCACTGTGACCTGAGTATAACTCTGAAGTCATTCTTTTTTGCTTGCAAAAGAGAAGATTGTCTTACTGACTCTTTCAATCTACACAAACTCCGGAATGCGAGATGCTTATTCACTGAGTTTACTTTTTAACGTTAACAGAATTAATTGTTTGTTACTGATGCTGGTGTCCTGTATTTGCAGGCAGTCCATGGACATGTACTCAAGCATGACTCCACCTCCCTTTAGCTTCCTAACAAGGACAGGCTCAACAACAATAAGCTCGTCTTTCACAAGAGTACCCGATCAGCCTTCTATTTTGCCCAACTCTTCCCTGAATAAGCCCCTCATTTCTGCTTCAAGCTTAGAAGAAGTGCCTACCTCGTACCACGCTGTAAAATTTTCTTCAACATCCCAGCTATCAGCTTCCTTTGTTCATGAATTGTATCCGCCAACACAGCAGTGTTCATTTGCACAATCCGTTCTTAATGGTGACATTTCTATGTTCTTTCTCACTCTCTGTTTGTTAATTAGAGGGCAACAAAAATGGGCAAATTAGAGATTAGGAAAAAAGAAAAAAATCCCAAATATTTTGGTACATCAAGACCTTTGGTCCTAGAATTTAAGAACTAACGAACTATCCATCGTCAGTATATTGTAGAACTTACTTTAAGTAATTGCTCAGAGGTTTGTTTGCTTTCCAACTGCTATATTGTTATCTGCAATTCTTTTCCCCAGAATTTTGAAATCCTTTCTTGGCATCAAATGCAGCAATCAATGTTCTATGCGGCATAGGACTCCTTTCAACTCCTTACGCGCTCAAAGAAGGTGGGTGGTGGAGCCTCGTGATTCTCTTCATCCTGGGTATCATCACTTGCTACACTGGAATTTTGTTGAAAAGATGTTTAGAAAGCTCTCCTGGCCTACAAACTTATCCAGATATTGGGCAGGCAGCTTTTGGAGTTCCTGGCCGCGTGTGCTTAGCTGTAAGTCTGATTTAAGTATCAATCAGCAATAAATCATAATCGTTCTTGTATAGATGAATATGTTGCAGTTGATGATTTAAATTTAAATGTTGGGGCAAGGCTGACATAAAATTTTGTTTTGGTTCATGCAGATAATCTTATACATAGAATTATACGTAAGTTCATCTTGTGCCCCCATGTTGTCTGATAACATTTCTCTGCTTCGCTTTCTTGACATCTTGTCGCTATTGTGAACCTGAAAATTACATCTCTTCTCTGTAGTCATCTTGCGTGGAGTACTTAATTATGATGAGCGATAATCTCTCATTGTTGTTCCCAAATGCCTACACAAATTTTGCTGGACTTCATCTCGATTCTTATCAAATCTGCACGATTGTGTCGACTCTCTCCATTCTTCCAACTGTTTGGCTTCGTGACCTTAGCCTGCTTTCATACATTTCAGGTTTCTAATCCAAATATTTAATTTCCTTCCTGTATACTTTTCGCTGCTTTAAGTTCAACTTCCGCGTTTGCATATGTATTGCCGCTACTGATAATAGTTGCATCAATTGTTTTCAGTTGGAGGAGTACTCACGGCTCTGCTGGTCTCACTTTGCTTGCTATGGGTTGGGGTGGTTGATCAAGTTGGATTTCATTCGAGTGGAAATGCTTTAGACTTGGCAAAGCTTCCTGTCACAATTGGCATATTCGGTTTCTGCTATGGTAGCCATTCGGTTTTTCCAAATATCTATTCTTCAATGAAGGAAGCATCGCAGTTCCCATCTGTCCTATTAATCAGGTGATCATTTTAATTTCTCTGTTTGGAGCTCTGAATTTTATCTAAAATCTCCATAGAACTACAAATTTTTACATACTGCAGGAATTAGGAGACTACAATTATTATCAATTTATGTTAATTTTTTGCTACTCCAAACGCACCCGGATGGAGTCACTGTAACTATTCTTGAACTTGTCAATAGGAAAGCTTTGAAACTGTTCTATAAATCAGTCATTTGATCACACTTCATTATGGGAAATTTTTGAATGTAGCACAGAAGCAATATGTATATATATTTCTGATAAATACGAAAGATGTTTTCATTTGCCTAACAAGGGTTTACTGCAGCTTTGTGGCATCTTGTTTCCTTTACGCTGGGGTTGGAATATGTGGCTTTCTGATGTTCGGTGACTCAACTAAATCCCAGATCACCTTAAACATGCCCACAAAATTTGTTGCTTCCAAAGTAGCAGCATGGACCACGGTATGGAAAGAAAATTAATTAGTCTAGTTATGATCTGTTTTGAGTCCTAAATTATTGCTTAATTGCATAAGAAAACTAGTGACCAATATTGAGCAAAATTATCGAGGCAAAACACTGCTCTACCGGAAAATACTACCAGAATGATATGACAGTTATAGTTTTGTCAATGAAGAGCAACTTAATGGACCTTTTATTTCCAACTAATAGACCTATATTTATGTCACATTATTCTAGTAGATTTTTCTAACAATGCCTTTCTGGTTGTATAGCATTACTATTTATTAAATATGTTTGATCTGTTTTTGTTGTAGGTCATTTCCCCGGTCACAAAGTATGCCTTGACAATTACTCCTGTGGCATTCAGTCTGGAGGAACTCTTGCCTTCTGGCCGATTTAGATCTCATGGTGTGTCACTACTTATCAGAACAGTCCTAGTTTTCTCAACTGCAGTTGTCGCATTGACAGTTCCATACTTTGGTAAGAATTTGGATCTTGTGTACCCATGATTAATTCTAAAGGTTTGTGAAGTTTCACCATCTACAATCGATTAGCCTGCAGGCTTAATTTTTGGCAACTCAATTTTTTTTTTAATTTTTTCGCAACTTTTTTACCATCTCATGTGTCATTTTTTTAACCAAAAGAATTGATTTTCATTTTAAAATTATAATTAATGTAATCATGACTGCTAAGCCATTGCTTTGTAACTTTTGAGTATCGCAGGGTCTGTGATGGCCTTCATTGGATCTTTCCTTGTCATGCTTGTGGTATGTTTCTTTTCATGTTTATACCTCAATCTACTATTCATCCATTGATGAAATAAATACAATATACAATAATCTGTCGGCTAACTTCACTGCTCGTTGTTCAATTTTAGTCTCTAATTTTTCCCAGCGCTTGCTATCTTAGCATTTGTCATAACAAATTGAACAAGTCGCAGGTGAACATTTTCTTCTGTCCCTGTTGTTATAATTAATTAATTTCAAATGTACTTCGTTTTACTTTCTTTCTGGAATTTTTTTTTTTATTTTTTACTTTTTTTAATGTGCAGATTTCGGCTTGCATTGCCATAATCAATGTAGGGCTTCTGTGTGCCATTATTGGCACGTATTCGTCTGTCACAAGCATGATCAATCAGAGGGGATGACGAAAGCTTTGAATCTGCTACGCATATCTCTTCTTGTACCCGCCAGACCATTTGGAAACTCTAATATACAAATATATATATATTCCTCCCTCCCATAAAAATATATATATATATGTATATATATATTAAGCTAGTTTTGTTTGTTACATGAGTGGTTGGAATTGGATTCACGTTACCTGAGGCTACATGTCCTTTGTTTTGTGTTACAAAATTAGTTTGAAGAAGACATTCAGAGAGAGGGGATAACTAGGTTGGTATTAGTTATTTTGTTAACTCAATTTTCTATTTATTAAAAATTATCTTGGTATGTTGTTTTAAATAAGAGAGACGCTTCTTGTCAAACATGGAGTTGTTTTTGGAGTAGGAATGTTCAAGTTCAACTCTGTGGATGAATGCGATCTGCTCACTTAACTATCTCATGGTCTCAGTAATCTTACATTGAATTTTGATATTATAAGAATTAAATCCCATCCTTGTACTGCACCTCATCATTATTAACATGTAGGCCTATGAAAGTCGGCACCTGAAAGTAGAGGATAAAGGATCGGGTTTTGACGTATTGGTCCGAATTTGAATTCAATTAGACGGATATAGATATAGTTTTAACTTTATATTATTCTATTAGAATTTTTTCTTTTTTTTTTTTTGAAATAAAAATAGAATTTATATTAAAAAAACTAACTGGGTACAAAAACTTCCCTTGTTATAATATCTGACAGATCTTGAGGGTAGTTTCGTGAAGAGAGAACCCTTTAAATAATTAGAGCTTAAACAGAGGGTAGCTCCACTTGCTATCCTTTTACACCAAGTGAATGACCAATTGTGGGAAATCTTCCGTACAAGGATGTCATTAAGGGCTCGATTGGATGGGGCAAAAGTTATTCCTTATATTATTTTTTGAAGTGATGTTTGTTACATAGTTTTCTAAAAATAATACACCTTACTAAAGATGAAATTTGTCTGTTTTATCCCCTTTATCAAGTATGAAATTGATCTGTTTGGGATGACACAAGAGTAAAAAATTATTTAATAATTTTTTACATTATACATTTATCCTTATACACATTTTTTAAAAAATCATCCAAACCAAATATTATTTATTATCCCTTCTTAATGCTCTATTCAAACCAATTATTTTTTTATCCACCCTTCTTAAGTATCACATCAATATGGGCTCATCCTTCATAAATAATACCCCTTGTTATTTTATACAACTTTCATAAATCAACCTCTTAAAATTTTTACCGCATTCAATCGGGCCATAAGGATGGAGGATATCTCACAAAGTCTGCAAGCAGAGTTAAAGTTAAGAGCAGAGATAATGACAGAGGAGTCATTTTCAAAAATAACATCTTTTATCTCCCTTTGATTTGGCCGTAAACTAAGCAACTTGAATTACTCTCGTTTCAGTTGCTAAAACCGATAGAACTCTAATTCAACCATAATTAATATCTAGTATTGCTCCCTTTGACCCCTTCGGGGGGTAGTCGAGTGAGGTTCAGGAGCGGCTGGAGATTTTGGGCCACCTAGTGATTCCGAGTTCGAATCCTCCTTTAGTGGCCAGCTCTCCGCTATATGGCGGGTTTCTAACAGCCCCCCTCGACCGAACCGGTCAGTCAGACCTTGCCTAAACTAGTTTACTCTCCATGATTTTTTGTCGGCTAGGGCCATGGGGCGAACTTCACCCAGTGCACACCCTCGAATAACGACTGCGAATTTTCTCGTACCAAAAGTAGTATTGCTCCCTTCAAATCTCTGACAATGATGGCAAAGGCGACAACCTGATTTTCAAAACAATAAGCTCCATCACAATTAAATTTTAATTGACCAGGGGATGGTTGCCAAGAAGGGCTCCTCGAAATTGAATAGGACTAGGAGTTTTTTTTATTTGTTGCCAAATAATGGCTTCTAGATAATCATATGTAGCATACGAGGCATTGACGATGGTGTCTGCAGGGGAGGGAGGGATCCCATTAAATATACTGTTGTTCCTTGTCTTCCAAATGCTCCAGCAGAGGTTCACCACTGTAGAGAGAATATAATCCTTTGAGGTGTTTTGCTCCAGGGCAGCTAAAGCGGCTTCAAACCAGCTTGTAAACGATGTGATTTGGGATAGGTCTACCTTGAATCTGATTATTCGGGACCTAACAAATCCGATTACGATTATGGGTCAATATTTGACGAATTAAGAATTTGAAGCAGTGAATTTTATGACCTGAGGCATTTCACTAATCTCATATATAAATAAAAATAACACATTTTCAATCATTAAATATGATGATAATTAAATTCATTATTGCTTACTATCGTTATGGCCAAGCACTTCCACCACCAAGAACTCACCGAAGAGCAACCACGAATATTTTATGTCTCGACTGATTAAATAATTACATTTAATCAATTGCTTGGTTAAGTATAATTTCTTGTCATAAATCTAGCATCATCAGTACAGTTTCAACAAAGACAACTTTAAGTGGAAATTCCTGTTGCTAATTATTATTGATGTCTTTGTTGCCTAAGAAAATAACTCAAGAAAGGGACGAATTGGAATTTTTTTTATTTTTTGGTAACTGATGACCTAACGGTGAATAATGTCAATAAAGATAATTTCAATACAAGGTATAAATCATAATAATAAAAATAAAAAATAAATAGGAAAAGAGATATCAAACACTATAATTTTTATAGTAGTTTGATTTGACATGAACCTACATCTACTTCCTAAAATAGTATAGTCACTAATTTATGGGTGCTAATTAATAGATGTTTTTTTCTCTCAAAATACTCAAATCTCTTAGAACGTTTAAAATTTTTCTAAGTGTTTCTTATCCCAAATCACTCAAAACTTCTCACCTGATATTTTTCATTAGGACACTCAAAATTCATAACTAATACAATATGAGAGAGCACTCTCAACCCTTACAATGACAATATTTAAATTCACTAAAAAAAAAAAAAAAGGGTAATTTTCTCAAACAAAAAAGTCTCTTCTAAAGTGGATAAGTAAGATGAAGAGATTTATGAAAAACAGTCAGAGTTTTTGCAAACTTAAAAATTATAGTTGAGATTGCTGTTTATTTTAATTCTTCAATTCTTACCCTTTTACAAACTTCAACTTTCTTTTATAGATGAGAATATAGCTACTAGAAGATCAATGTGGCCATTAGATGGTTATGTTCCATAATTATTGCAAGATATGAACCATCAAAATTTTTGAAAATCTATTCTTCTATATGTACATCGTGTTAACACCATCCACAATAATGTTGATATTATCTACTATAGATTATTTTGTTTCAGATGTGTTGGCACCAAATATTTATGGTGTTGATACCTTCTAGCTGTATTTAAAAAAGCGCATCAGTTCATTGTCCAGAAAGTGTTGACACTTTGCTCAGAAGGTGATGACACTTTTTTTAAAAAATAATTCAGATTAATATTTTTGTTGTTTTAATGCCATCAATTTATTTTTGCAAATCCTACAAAACAATAGTCAAATTCATTCGAAAACCTTCAAACAAGATTATTATAGCATCAAATAATCAACATATAATAAATGAAAATTCTTTACTTTAATTATTATATTTACATTGCTATCATCAAAACTAATACCATAATTTCATTAGAAATCTTAATTAAGACTAGCAGTCCCTAATACAAATGTTATGATAAAATTTTTATGACACAATTAAGGAGTTTAGCTAGTTTAAATACTAGATGTCAGAGCACCTACAATACACATTACTGTTATTTATTACAATTTTATATTTTTCAAGTGAAAGTATTAGAAGAAATGTAAAAATTTCTAACGCAAAAATACTTAAATTACTAATAATTTTTAAAAATCACCTGTACTTGTCTTCACATTTTGGGGATGATTAATTAAGGGTTAGTAATGTATATATATATATATAAGATATCTTTTTATTTATAATTTCACAAAATTTATAATAGTATAGATATATCATGAAGGATAAGATTCTCATTAATTTTCGTCCAGAGTGAAAGGGAATAACAGATAATCATCCATTAGATGATTAGTTATTTTCGTTGCTGAAATTGCATGGGTAATTGTATATATAGTTTAATTAGGCAACAAAACTAGTCATGATCAGTTCTTGGAAGCCTTCTCAACTCCATTTTTTCCTAGAATATAATAATAATAATAATAATAGTAGTAAACATCGAAATTGTTATAGCCGGGAAAGGAACAACCGACAGACAGCCTAACGAGATGGTGTTAACTAATAGCTTCCTGTATATTTTGTCTTGATTAGCAAGGTTAACGGTAGGAGAGCTTTGAAAGCTACAACACAACCATTGGGAATTTGATGTCCTTTCTTTTTCCTAGTGTAAAGTTTTTTATGACAATTTCATACAAAATCTTAAATTAAATATGACAATTCAAATATTTCTGAATTTGAAGAAAGAGTTCTAAAGTGGTCAAGTTTCTAAGTTCAACAAGAATTCTAAATCCAATGATGTTCCTAAAGGATGAAGATTAATTGGGAAG
>JAVXUM010000046.1:2739278-2754955 GCA_035590655.1 Pouteria glomerata
GTAGGTCAAAACCATATCATAAATGGTGTGATCTCATGACCCCCCAATCAACAACAATATATATATACATATATATAAATAAATAATAGAATAATTATTATTATTATGATGATCAAAATTTGCAATTTTTTTTTTAAAGTTATACTAAAATGATGTACTATTAACACTTTTGTACCTAGTAAAGTTTCCTATATATTTTAATTATTTTTTATTTAAATTGATAAATTCAAAATCATACACTTTGTTAAAAAAATAATTGTATGTTATCGATGATGTAATATAACCTAATCAAAATAATTATGATTAATAAAAATAAATAAATTAATAAATACTTAAAAAATTATATTCATGGGTGATTTTAACTTGTTTGATATTTTCTCAGCTATTCAATTTTTTTTATTTTTTTTAATATAATTAAACTTATCATCTTATATTTTAAATTTCATTTAAACTATGAAAGATAAAACTGTCAAATTAATTAAAAATTAAAAAATTAACTACTAAAAAAATTAACTTCCTTCCTTTTTTAAACATAAAAAAAAATTAATTTTTTGCAAAGCTATCGTTTTAGTACTTGGGTTTATCAACGGCATTAATTGAGGAGTCGCTGCACCACATTATTGACTTATTATAACCAGGAATGAAACAGTTGACCTGCTTGAATTCTTAAAGAATCAAAAGAAAGAAGAAAACACATAAACTATATATGGATACCAAAATTACCCTTTAGGGCTTAATATATCTAAAAATTACAGAGTCAGTACTCAATGTTTGCCTTAAAAATTAGGGGGCAACCAAGTTAAGTACATGCCACGGCTCTTCATCTGCTCCACTGTCACTCACCTTCCCTCATTTCATAAAGCTTCTCTCT
Source organism: Pouteria glomerata (assembly GCA_035590655.1). Classification (NCBI taxonomy): domain Eukaryota; kingdom Viridiplantae; phylum Streptophyta; class Magnoliopsida; order Ericales; family Sapotaceae; genus Pouteria; species Pouteria glomerata. Next base: position 2,740,150 of record JAVXUM010000046.1, read on the forward strand.
TTTTTTTTTTTTTTGAACAGTCATAAAGCTTCTCTTATATAACCCATTTCATACCCTCCACATCTTCACAAGCCAAACAAAAAGAAGATTCTCGCTTTGGTCTCGCAAATCAAGGAGGAACAGATGAACAGTTCTTGGTCAGATGGGTCAGAAGATGAGCTTGTGGTCACAGAGCTTTGGGATGCTGTATCACCTTTCCTGGCTGCACCACCGCAGGAGATAAACCAATACAAATCTTCTACTACTCATCCTTCTAATGAATTATTACCACCCATAAACCAGCTTGTCACCTCATCAGCTTATAATTCTGTATCAACAAGGGAAGAAGATACAAACATTAATCCTTTCTCGGTTGCAGATTATGATCAGCACCATTTTCAGGGCATCTCAGCACAGCCAAAGGCCAGGTTTGTTCCCATAATGAGTTGATTGAAATTAAATCTTTTGTGCACGTAATGGGTTTCTCGAGCTTGGTTGCTCTCGCAGGGAAAATCTCTGGCTGGTCAATTTTTTTTGGTATCTTTTGACATAAACATATTGTTTTTCCTTTTGCAGGATTTCAATATTAGAGAAGGGTTTGAGTAAGGTTGAGAATAAGTATACTCTGAAAATAATGAGCTGTGGTGGTCCTATGGCTGATGATGGCTATTCATGGAGGAAGTATGGTCAGAAATCTATCAAGAATAGCCCAAATCCCAGGTAACATGATTTTAACTTTGAAGTTTAATTAAGTAATTTCTCAAAGTTCTTTTGTACTTTATTCAAACTAAAAAAGAATTGGTGAGCGAGTTTACAGCTCAATTCAACTCAACTTAATTTGCTCGTTTCCCAACTAAATGTTAAAGGATAGTTAAAAACGAAACAAATATATATTCATATATTTATATATATGTACATTTTTCATAAGTAACTAAACAAACAAATATTTATATTTCTCTCTCTCTCTCTCTCTCTCTCCAACTTGTTCAGGCAAATCTTTCTGACAGACTATCATCTTCCTTTTCCTAATCTAAACGAACAAAAGGCAAATTAATTATAAATAAGCATCTGGGTTTCTCAATTATGTGTGATTTTGTAATGACAAAACAGGAGCTACTATAGATGCACCAACCCAAGATGCAGTGCCAAGAAGCAGGTTGAGAGATCAAGCAACGATCCGGACTTTCTCATCATCACCTACGAAGGTCTTCACCTTCACTACACGTACCCATATTTCCTCCCCAACCACCACCACCAGGAGCACCAAGTTCATCCACCAGTATCCAATAAGAAGCTCAAAACCACCACTCTCTCCCACAAAAAATACTTCCCGATGGAGGAAGACAACAATAGTAAGGAGAGCCCAACAACAGCAACATTAATCCATGGCACATTCAATCAAGAACTATTGTCCCCACAAGGAGGAGTCTCACAAGGGTTGCTCGAAGACGTGGTGCCTTTGATGATTCGAAACCCATCAACCAACTTCTCCTCCAATTCCTCATCCTGCAGTGCCTCTTCTAATTATCCTTCTCCACCCACTTCACCTAATTCCTCCCTTTCTTGGTCCCCCAACTATTCATCTTCATGGTTTAATATTAGTTTATGATAAGCTCGATAGCTACAATAATTAGGTGAACATATCTAGTTTAATATTTCTTCTTATAGCCAGATCAAATAAGCCTCAGGTGCTTGTTGCTTCTATCTTCATAAGAATCATATGGGGAAAAATGTAATCGTGATATATCGTGTTGTTCTTAGATACGATGTATGTACATTTTCCAGTCATTTGTTGAGTCCAATTATTTTACGTTTGTCCTTTTCTTATGTTTTGTTTGAGTGATATATATGCAGCCCCACCCCTTCAAAATAATAATAATAGAATAAATTTAAAAAAAAAAAAACTAATTATTGTGAATTTGAGGTAATGTTATTAATTTCATAGTTAAAATGAATAAATTAGCCAGATATGACTGAATTAATTCATCGCATTGAATTTATGGATTCGAAAGAATAAGAGAAAATACATGCAATATAAATGCAGATGCATGTTATACCGACCAATTACATGAGAGATGAGGAGATCAAATTCGGAATATAATGAAAACCACTACGTAGATACATTCCAATACTCCTCTCCCGGGAGATTGACATGGACAACGCCAAAATGTTCAATTTGAATGAAAACTACAAAGCAATCAAATCATGAGGGTAATCATGTAGGGGTGAAAATGAGTTAAAAAATTTTTCCAACTATTTGGGCTAATCCAAAAGAAAAAGAAAAAACTTGACTCTAGCAAAATTCGTAGTCAGAACCAGTTTGAATTAAGGTTGATTAATAGTTCCTTCAAAATTGAGCTCGAATTTTGGGCCTAAAAAATTTCAGCTTGATAAAATAATATATATATTATAATATTTTATATTTTTAATAATATTTTATTTATTATATTTTAGACTAAAATTATAACATTTTAGTTTAATTGAATTATTTGTGAGCCAATTTCATATCTCACTTCTTTTTTTACTAAGCCCAATTCAAGTTGATAGGAAAGTTCAAGTCAAACACTAAACTCAGTGTAAACATTTCAAGTCAATCTCAAACAAATTAAAATTTTTATCCTTTTGACCCGTTGCACCACCACTAGTTAGATGCCAAATAAAAGTATGCTTTAAAATCAGAACTGAGATATTGCTAACAAACCTAGATAAAGTCAATTTGATTTATCAAACATCTCCTTGTGAGATAACAGAGGAGTTGGAAGACGGCTCCACAAACAAGTCTACGAACAAATTAAGCTTCAAAAAAACGAGCGTGAAATAGACAAATAATGCAAATCACTTGATTGCTAACGATGATAAACTAACCCGATTCATCGCGAGATACAAACATAGGCCTATCATTTTCAAACACAAATTTGGTCAAATATAAAATCCACATCAACAATAAATTAAGTACCAGACAACAAGGAGATATATGAAAACATATATATATATATATATATCAACATACAACTTATCGTACGAAGAATCAAAAGCACGGGAAAGAACCGGTTCTATCGGCGGTTGTTGACGCCAGATTATTTTGTGCTATAGATGAAAAATTTATATGTTTGGTAGCCTAATGTAAACTTTTAGCAGGGAAAATATTACCTCGCGAAAAAGTCTTTCGCTTTTCTAAGATCTGTTTGGGAATCATAGGAGCCTTTTAGTTTTTAGATAATTGACTTTTTGGCTTTTAATTTGTAAATGGATCAAAACTACATTTTTACATTTTAAACGTCTTTTAAATTATTGAGAAAAAAATATATTAAATGAATAAAAACTTATCTTTTTTCTTCTTAAACATAAAAAATAATTAAATAATAAATAAATAAAGTGCTAGCTTTTTGGATCTATTACTCACCTCATTGAACAAAGAGGTCATGACCACGGAAGGTTTCCTTGATAGTTCTAGTGCTCGCTTCTTTCCAAATGTTTATTATACAGGCTTTACTAGATTGGGCCTCTACACTGTACTCTCTCATTTTGCACTTTGGGCCTTTGATATTATATTCAGGGCTTGTGCTTCATTTTAAGCCCATTTGAATAATTGCCTCCCAAAAGCACCTCATTGCCTTTCCGCCTTCTTCAACGATCCTCTTCATGTTCCGGTCATTGTCTCGGGCTAGCGAGGCAAGGTTGTCGGCGGTGTCGGTGCGTTCCGGAGCAGACCCAATGGCGACTCCAGGAAAAACTTTTAGTGGATTTTGGAAAGTAATAGTATAGATCACTATTACTATTATATTGACTATTAAATTATTAAGATTGTCAAAAAATAAGAATATGACTCATTATCGTTATTGTATTTACTATTAAACTATCTGAAAAATAAGAGCCTAATTTACTATTATGTTATTTACTGTTAAATAATTAAAGTTGTCAAAAAATAATAACATAACTTTACTGTTAAGCTATTGAGGATACCTAAACTTAAGGATATTACTAAATATTATTATTACTTTTACTATTAAACTATTAAAACTATGAAAAATAAAAGTATAATTCAATATTATTGTTGTTTTTACTTGGCCACTTTTGTTGAATAAGTATTTGGTACCTTAAAGTAGTGGATTTATTTATCAATGAAAAATTCTAATCAAACCAAACAATTACACAAATCAAAAAATAATAATACCAGAGAATAACGAGGAAATCCTTTCACATAGAGAAAAACATCTATTAACAACAATTCCTACTATCAACGGGTTACAAGACTTTACTAAGACTCTCTACGACTCACTCGTACGAATCTGTTCAAATCTCTTGCTTGAATTACTCGATGAACCCTACAAGCAGGGCTTTTTGTTTCACACAGAAACTCAATAAAAAATACAAGAAAAAACTAGAGAAAGAACACTTAAACTCACAAGAATAAAAACTCTATCTCTAATTCTCTATAATATATCCCTTACCCTTTATAATCAAGGATTGGTTCATATATATAGAGTTACACAGAAAATTACCTTAAATTGGCAAAATAGGAAATTAAATACGAATAGAAAATTCGCAGCTTGAACCCTAGCGTATCCTGCGCGTAGCCTGCACCATAGGTAAAAGCCTCGCACTCCCATCCTGCTGTCTGTGGATCTTACTGGAATGATTCTGCAGTTGTAAATCAAAATGGCGCACCCGCGCGCTCCCTGCGAGCTCCCAGCGCCAAACGAGCGTAGCCGCACACTCCCCGCACCGTGGCTACAAGGTCTTCTGGAATTTTCTGCGTGATCTGCTTTTGTCTCTAACTTAGACTAGAATTCTACCTTTATTTGAACTTGAAAACTTTTTGACTTTTAAATGATTTCCAATTGTTGTTATTCCAAATTCTTCTCAATTCCTTTGTATTTCGAAAACTTCAATTTATTCTAATTCTTTATCAATCTGAAATCTTGATCAATTAGGACTCTTTCTTCAATTCCGGAAATATTCAAATCTGCCATATTTAATTTAAGATTTTGTATGGAGTTGCCACAAAAAAACCTTACAATCTCCCCCTTGGCAATTCCATATCAAAATTTAAATTAAATTTCAAAATGTATCTGCAAAACTTGAATAACCACATCAAGGCATCTTATGGCAAAAATTAAATTACAAGATCAATTAAAATTTACGATTGTGACGGATTATCCTGAATAATTTTCTTTTACGATCGTGACGGATTATCCTGAATAATTTTATGCATGCATATTTGAACTTCAGATGAGTGGTTATCTTACTATTATTAAAAATTTATAAATTGTTCCATGCATAAATGTTTTCAAATTTGAATTCTGTGAACTAGTATTTGTAAAAATATATTTATTTTGGATAATAAATTTTTTTTTTATGCTATTGAACATTGAAAAATTTGTTTGAACATTTGTGTTCAATTATGAAATTTATGGGATTGTAATGAACAATTTATTGTGATTATTGGAATTAAAATAAAAGTCCAGGGGACAGGCCCCTTAAGTGGTGTGACTCTGGCAATTAGAGAACAAGCCCGTAAAAACCGTAGTGACCCTAGTTCTCAACTATTGTAGGAACAAACCCATGAAAACCGTGGTGACCTTAATCAGATTGGTTTAGGAAAGAACTCAGGAGTCAGACTGAGTGACTCTAAGTACGATGTTGGATTCAACGGGCACTACCCATGAGAAAGTATATTGGCATATGTTATGTTTAATTCATGTATGATAATCCACAAATTAATGTTTATCATTACTGTTGTGATTGATATGTAATTTTGAATGTTATTGCACTTTGATGTACATGTTTTGAATTTTACTATTATTTATACATAGGCATTATTTTTACTTTAAATATTTTGGTTAAATTGTCTATTTAAAAATTTATTATTTTTAAATTACTGTTATTATTTTTGACTTGACAATTTATTCACTGAGCGTTTAGCTTACCCCTCAATTTTTAAAAATTTTCAAGTGAGATAAAAGGATCATTATAGTCGAGAATTCTGGATTAGATTGGGATCGTGACATCATGAGTCTGTGACCTCCTATAGGGATATTAATTATTTATTTTGGGTTTGAGAATTTAAGTATTGTTGGGTTATTTAAATTTTGAGACCTTTTAATATTGTAGACTAATTGATTGATTTTATTTGGAGATTTAGATTTGACGTAGTCATTTGTGATTTTTTTTATTACTATAAATATTAGTAGTTTGGGTTTATAAGCCTTGCGCGTGTCATGGGCCGAGACACTATAGTACATGGCAGGTCTCATTCTTAAATTTTAGGATGTGACAATTTTTAAATTCACATATATAAATATATAGACGTACAAGGTACATGCATTTTTCTTAGTATAAAGAATAGGTAAACTCAGGCCCCTTCGGGGGTGGTCGGGTGGAAGTCGGGTGTGCCTTAAGAGATTGGGCTATGAGGTCCCGAGTTCGACTCCCCTTCGAGGGGGTGGGTTACCGTGTTTGCGGGCTTCTATTGGCCTCCACTCGGTCGATCTGGTCAGTCAGGGCTTGCCTAGGCTGGTTTACTCTTCATGACTTTTTGCCGGCTAGGGTCCTTGAGCGTACTTCGCCTTGTGCGCACCCCATTATGGGATAGCGGCTGCGGACTTTCACATTAGCCGCAGACTTCCACGTACTAGAAGAATAAGTAAACTCAGATTGTTGACCTATATAAGCGTGCAGGTATTATTTAACATATATGATTTGAGTAATTTAAATTTTAATAGTATGTGCCCCCATGCTGTCACGTGAAAATTTCGGTGATTTCACATTAGATTCAAGCTAGCACGGCAAAGGAATTGCCAAGGGCCACAGGCACTCGGGATAAAAGGCCCATCACTGTGCTACTACGTGGCATTAGTTCTAAAGGATACGTAAATTGTGATTTTTTTTATTTATTTTTTTTGTGTGTGTAGGTGCAATCAAATTATTGGGGGAGTACGATTCACAATCAAGAAGTAAACAGGTGGAGAACGAATTCGGTATTAAAAAGACAGCATATAAAATCTTAAATTTGAATTATTCTAATTTCGTCTATCAAAATTAGTGAGTGAGTTGACAGTTTTTATTGACTCTCTACAATCCGCTTATTTTGTTAATTAATTCGGATTCTTTTCAATATTTAAACGGGCAGTGGCAATTTAATTCTAACTCCAATTCTGAACGACAGATACAACAAGAGCTCGTTAACCAGAAATTTAATTAATTGTTATACTTAGTAATTCCCAACTCCATTTGAATTTGTTGTTTCTATTTCAGATCATCAATCAGAGTCAATCTGGTACTTGAAAACCTAGTCCCAACCATACGCGTCATCAAACGCAACTCTGGTTAACATTATTCAACACAGGAAATACTCCATGCAAAGCCCAATAACATGTTTTGAGTGCCCATAATTCGAACCCAAACAACTCTCAGAATCAAGTCAGTGAAGATGAAATCGGTTTGCTGTCATGGCAGTACTGCACTGTCAAAGAAAAGTACCATTAGAGAGTGTAACTCTATGGTACTAAACAACCTAAGTAACCTAAGGTAATTATTGGATAGCATTGGTCTGATCTAGCAAAACCCTTTCTAAACAACCTCAAACTGCCAGAAATTTAGGTAATGAAGGAGAATTTTGAGCTAGTTAAATCTAAAGGCTTAAAGCAATGCCCTTGAAGCCGTAGATGTTGTAATGTTGTAAGAAAAGATTGGAGAGAGAGAGAGAGAGAGAGAGAGAGAGAGGAAAAACTGAATAATCAGACAGATTGCCGGATTCAGAAGGAAATTAACAAAAACAATACAAATGATACAATGCAATTGCTAATCAACCTAACAACCAAATTGTTGGTACAAAAAATATGATAACACGTGGAGAATATCTAAGACAGACACGTGGCAGATTTCTAAGGTGAAATTGCCGATCAAAATTGCGTGCCGACCAGAAGAAAAAGGGACCTAATGCCCAGCCGACCATAATAGTGGGTCCCACACATAATATTTCGTGTAATAATAAAGTTGGTTCATTTATAATGTCTTAGTTCATTTACAATAAGAGATCTTTGCTTCATGACCATTCTCTTGTTCACGTGGCAAAGTGACGTGACATTTGGACACTCTCTTGTCTGAATAAGCCTCCAAAGTCTATCATCTTTTTACCCTTATTTAATGTTACATGATCGACATTAAATGAAAAGAGAAAAGATACTCGTGCCAAGTAGCCAAATAAGGAAAGAATGATTACCATTGGTAAAAGATAATATTATTTTATTATGTCTCTCTTACTATAAATACAACACTTAAACACAAATTCAGGTATGTTCACTATTGCTCACTGAATTATTCTATTCTTCCTTTCATTCTCTTTGGCAAGGACTAACTTAAGTATCGGAGAGGATTTGGTCGGGGACCTCTCTGGCCAATTCTTTTGACTTGCATTATTTTACAGATCAAATTTGACTCAATTTCAGTGAACGTAATTATTACGCTCAGCGATATTATTTGCTGCCGAACATAAATGATTCTTTCATACCCTACTGATAGCTATGCTGTCAGTATTTGTATGCGGGTGCTGGTCTTTGTCAAGTAGGGATTAGCAACCGTCCCTTTCCATTACAATCCGCAATTATTGAGAATTAGGGCTTCTCAGCAACAAATACAATTTTTGGGTTTTGCGACCGCAAGTGATTATAAAATGCATTGTGGTGGATATATGAGATTATTTCTTCAATAATATATATCTCCGAGTGTGTGTTTTCTTGGTTTTCTTTCAAAATTTGCATAAGTACAACTATAAATTCTGCGACTATAGAGACGGAACCAAGACTTGACCAAAGAGTGGCTCCCTCTCATATTAGAAAAAAATATTATATATATAGTATAAATATTTTTATAAATATATATATTTTTTAAATGACACCCCCAAATTTTTTACTTAAAGTCATAATTTTTTAGTTAGGTCATTAATAAAATATAAGTTTTAAATTCTTGAGTTGGACCATTAATAATCTAACTAATCAATTAAATAATTTTTCAAATTAGTTTTTGAGATTTTACATTAATAGAAGGTAAAAATTAAGATTATTTTTAGTTGGGGTTACTCTCTCTCAGGATATTGAAGTTAAAACTCTAACCATGTAAGTTTTCTTTCATTCAAACAAAAACTCAAAATTGACAAAAAACTTGAATGCTTGATATACTTGTTTGTTTGATGTTTATTTATTTTTTTTTTTTGGTACAATTGAGCTGTTGAGTGTATATATTCTCAATTACTCATTCTTTATACGTTATGATTTGTTAAAAGTAACCAGTATTAAGATCTCTTGGTCATGATATTTTGATAAATCTTATTCTAGTCTTATAAACATTATATTTCATTTATGTAATATCTCATTTCATAGTTTTTGATCTGTAAATTATATTAATGACGTTTTGAAATGTGATTGAATGATGAATTCTCATGATTGTTTTATCTATGAAAGATTAAATATTTAACTATTGATTTATATTACTTGTTGAAGACCCAAATAAACTATATAATTTTGATATTGCATTTTTGAAATTATAGAAGAAATATTAAAATTTATAGGAATCGGCTCTCCCATTATTAAATTCCTGGTTCCGTCCCCATCTGCGAGGATGACTCTAGCAGGCCGGTTCAACCACAACCTAAGACCCCGTTCAACTAGAAAATCTCAAATTTAAAAATTTATCCTCTCCTAACTTTAATATTCATCTTAATTAGATATGTCAACAGGAGTGGATATGATTTTTTACGTTTTCGTTTCTGTTTAGTAATACCATACCCTGACACTCTTCCCTATTTTGAGGATGAAAAATTTTCCTATACTCGTTTTTGTTAGGTAATGGATTCTCCAGAACCATAGTCAGGATTATATAATGACTTGAGCTGCAAGTTAAAACTTAATAAATTGGCAATCCATAGAGAGAATTGACTAGGGTTGAATTGTTTAGTGTATGGGCTAGGCTATTCAGGGAATGGGTTAGGCCAATTCTTTTTTGGTCCAAAATTTACTTCATAGATTTTTTTGCACTGAATTTGAGCCACCGAAACCCTTTTTTGCTTTCCACCCCTAGATTTACCGTCCTTACTCGCCAAACATAATAATAAATATAAATTATATATTATATATATTAAGAACTTTATATAAATTAATAAAAAAATATTTAAATGGGTTCAAGGTGGTCTACAGACTATTATTTTTGACCCTGTCCCCATTAAGAGAACATCATAAAATCTCTATACTCATCCCTATCTTCATTATTAGTATCTCTATACTCTCCTCAAATGGAGTAGGTGATTCCGATATCCGTCAAGTATGGATAATTTTGATATCCCAAATCTTAATCTCAAATAATAAGTTAAATTTTAAGAATTTTAGAAATAAATTTCAAAATATTTTAGAATAGGAAAAAAAATTAGAGAATGAGAACAGTGCCAAACGTAGTCTTAGAGTTTAGAGATTAATTATCCAATCACTCCTAAATTATGGCTTAATATTAGTTTACCATCCTTAACTAACAAAAATGTAACGTTTATAACATCTTTTTCTAATAACTTTTACAATATTCCAAAACGATGTCGTTTTGGACAAAAAAATCAACTAAAAAATATTACACTACACATTTAATTCTTTAAACTATTAATTTGTAACAAGGTGCTCCTTTTTTTAAACTGATAGTTGTGATTTTAATAAAATTTATTCAAACAATACACACGAAAAATAGAGAAAAAAATATTAGGAAACTAAAATACTCAAATATAAAATCCTGTAAATAATTAAAATTTGTAGTATGAAATTTTACTTGACAAAAATATCCTAAGCGATTTACTAAAATTATAGATTTAAAATACCTTTATTTTTTATATAAATGTTATTTTATCTTAATAAAATTATAAAATATCTATTTTATTAAGAGGTATTTTTTTTCCTCCTATTTATATTAGTTGACTAAATTTTGTTATAAACATCAATATAAGGAAGGGCACATTAATAGTTTCAGAAATCAACGTGTAATGATTTTTAGTCAAAGAGGACAAAGTGATATGAGTTATAGTTAATGCAACAATCTTATAATTAATTATTAAATTAATATAAAATCATTGAAGATAAACTAAAATAATTTTCATTACTATATAAATTCTAAATACATAAAATATCAAAAATTGGCAATAAAATATAGGATGTTAAATGCAATTTATCCTTAAAAATTGTACAATTCAATACCGTGAACTTTAACACATATAACTATTTAACTTGATTTTAAAATAAATAAATTATTTAATTAGTTTATTAAATTTTAAAACATTTAAACGTAAAAGCTTTTAAGAGTTTATTTCGTAGTTCGGTTAAATTAACACAATAATTAATAATTTATTTTTAATTTTTCTTTTACACAATTATTCAGTTTTTATAACACAACATGCGACTTCTTTTTTCTTTTTAACATTTTACAATTTTGTTGTAACCCTATGTTGTATAGCAAGTAACTTGTCACTATTCTAACTTACGTTTCTACTTCTAGAATTGAGACTCTTTGCCTTCAAAATCTGGCCACCTCAGGGTTTACTTACTAAGCATTCTTGATGGCAGAATTTTAATTAAAGAAGTCTAGATAATTATTAGGTTAAGCTGAATCAAGCTAATTAGTTGGTTGTTTAAGTTTAATTAAAAAATTTAATCGATCTTGAAAATACCTGCATAAGTTCAAGTTTGGATTCTGAAATTTTCGAGTTTTAATTTTAATTGAGTTGAATAATTTGAATTGAAGTAATTTATTTAGTCAAATTCGAAAGTAAGCGAGTTATAAATTAGTTTTAAATTTAACTTAATTTAAAAAAAATTAATGAATTAAACACAAATTAATCACGAAATATTTGGTTCAATTTATAACCCTATTTATGTTAAATTATATGGTGGTTAGAGTCTTGAAAGCTCTCCCATCTGACCATAATTCATAATTCACCAATTTGATGGTAGTCTCATTTACAGCTTTCATTAACTGTTAAAGCACGTTTCTGGTTGTTTTTGCTTCATTTGGTTGACAAGAAAGAGCAAGAAAACTGTGGAAAGAAATTAAATTCTGAAGCAATTAGAGGGCCAAATTGTTTTTGGCATGTTTTGCATGCTTTTCTAACACAATCAAAATCAAAGGTCACCCTCTTGCGGGTAGATGGTTGACCTAAACTCAAACACCCCCCCCCCCCGGGGGGGGGTCTCTCTCTCTCTCATTTGGTGGCCCTTGAATTAATTAATTAATTAGTTGATGAGGAGAGTTTTGATTGTTTCCGTAGCAGTTATTAAGTGGTGGCCGGTCGATTTGTTAGACAATGATTCTTCATCTTTCTCTATTATTAGAGTAAAATGAAATTAATACTGAATTTGCTTGGAGTCACAGAAATTTCTTTACGTAGAGGTTTTATTTATTTATTTTTCTACACTTATATGCATATATATATATATATATGTGTATATATGTATGTATATATAAATATATGTTATCTTCAGTCAACAAAATTTATTATTCAATTATGATGCGTAAAATAACCACACTACAAAAGTTACACCTTAAAATTAAAAAAATAAGTCTATTTGTACTTTACAATTAATAAGTTTTTATACTCTATTTTATTTTTTTCATTAAATAAAATTATCCTTCTTTGACCAACTATTTTTATCACTAATTTGGAATGACATAATTGTCATTCAAAAAAATATATATATAAATTCGAACACTCTTAGGCCTCGAGAATAGAAAAAATTATTTTTTAAGAACTAAAATAATTTATGTTTATATTTATATTTTTAACAATTATATAAAAATAAATTTATTTATTTTATTTTATTATTTATTCAATAAAAAATAGTTTCTTTTTTTTATTTTGTTTACAAACTTTTATTATTTTAATTCTTGCTATAATTTTTGAGTTATTTAATAAGATTCTATTCAATGATTTCTGTTCTCATAGTTTAGTAATATATTTTAAAAATAATGTAATAAGATAAAATGTAATTGCAATAAATGTTAAAGTAAATAATTTATGAAAGATATGTAAAAATAAAATAAAATATTAAGTTTATAGAGAAAATAGGAAAAGTTTGTAAATAAATTGAAATGAAATAAGTTATTTTTTTATTTGATTAGGTTATAAAAAAAATTAAATATTTTTTTATATAATTTCTAAAAACATAAATGAAATAAAAATTTATTTTAATCTTTCAAAATGTTTTTGCTTTTTTACATAAAATTTGCAAAGATGAAAATAAAATCACTTATAAATTTAAAGGGCTAATTGCCTTAACATCTCTTGTATTTAGACTTATTTACACTTTTACCCCTTTAATTTTGAAAATGTGTACTAATAACCCATATCCTATACATAAAAATGTAACAATAGATACCATTATGTTAAGTCATAAAAAGTCATTTTTGCTCAATTGTAACTTCTTCAACGTCTTCGACATCAATAGTATCCAAAAAAAAAAAAAAAAAAAGTCTCAAGTGTTTTTAGATTTAAATCTAAATACGAATTTGGAGTAATGATTCACCATCTCCAACCACGAAGCACCTTGATAGTGGCTATTTGCAATCTTGAAGCACCTTAGCAGTGATCGAACACCACAACAACTGAAAAAGAAAAAGAGGTAAATATTTGTTGGGAAGAAGATGGAGTTTGATTCATAATGTCTCCCTAGAATTTGATTAATCTTGTATCAGAAAAAGTAACCGGTTCAACCCTGGCATCCATCTATTTCTAAATATTATAAAAATATTTTTTCTTTATTTTTATTTGATTTTACTTTTTTTTTTTACCCTTTTATGTGCTAGCATAATATATATATATATGACATAAGTAAATTGATGTATGGATTGTATACAAGCAAAACAACTTCTAAGAGAGTTAATTATGATTGAAAAAGAGATAAGTAGACTGGAGAGCTAAATCAACCAGCTTCGAACTAATTTGAATCAAGAAATGGAAGCCACCTAGGAATACAATAAGCTCAAACAACTATAACAACAAGGAATAAGATTGAGAAGAAGATGTAATCTCATGACCTTTTGTGTTGAATTTATGTTGAATCTACAACCTTTCTTTCTTATTTCATGGGAGCTTATGCAGTTTGTAATTAGTATTTTTGGTTGAAAGAAGAATGACTATGAAAAGCTACGATCGAGTTCCCCCATTTTTGAACACCTAGGGTATTTTAATCATTTTACTTTAAAAATTTCAGCCAATGTTTTAGACTTAATACACATGTAAGCCATGCATAATTAAATCTCATGAATCAGTTGATTGTTGTACTTTTATGTATAGTATAGGGGTTATTAGTACACATTTTTTAAGCTGAGGGATAAAAATGTAAATAGGTCTAAGTATAAGGGGATGTTAAGGCAATTAAACTTTAAATTTCTAATTGCCCTTTTATTCCCTACTAATTTTTCTCACCAATCAAAAATTCAAAATAGAGTATCTCTAGTGACTTTTTATAAAAAATTTAAATTAAAAATTTTTGCCCTTTTATCAAAATATCCAAGAAAAATTAATAAATCATATGTTTTTTATATATTTAAAAAGTAATAATTTTTATTATAAATAAAAGTATTTATAACATTATAATTATGCTTTGAATTGATTTTTTGTATAAGAGTTTTTATGACATTTTAAGTATGCAAAACATATATTGAAAGAAATATGGGTAATAGTATAGTTTTATTTAATAAGAAAAGTAAAATAGAATAAATAGAATATAAAGGACATTTTGTGAAGTACAAATAGACCTACTCAAACAAAAATTCTAAAAATTACAACTAGTTGTCATGA
>JAVXUM010000046.1:2776707-2789171 GCA_035590655.1 Pouteria glomerata
TTATATTTTATATTTTATTATATTATAGATTATTATTATAATAATATATTATATTGTTATATATATAATATAATATATTATATTATTATATAAAAATATAATATAATAAATTAATATAATATAATATAATTAAATATGTTCTAAAAATAAAAAAAAATAATTGTAAACAAAATTATGTTTCCAAACGTTGTTTCAGTTTTCATTTCAAGAAAAAAAAAAAAACGACAACATAGAGCACAAAACAGGAAACGGTAATAGAAAAACAATAACAGAAAAACGACAGCGTTGCCAAACGGGCTCTAAAAGCAGTGGTATTATTTTAGGAGAGCTGGGTAGAAAAACAAATTTAAAGCACGTCTCTCACTACTTCTACTTCCATTACTCACTCATCATCCACTGTACTATATATGTTTGTTGTAATCGACTGATTTAAAGCCATTTTCGTTTGATTCATTCCACAAAGTATTGGGTGAAAAAGAAAGAGAGTGAAGGTTTTTCAATTGAATTTATCACCCAACACTTTGAAAAGGAAGCCAGTTTTGCATTTCAATTCAATTCACTACTTAAATCTTCGAAAAGGACGCCATTTCTCTCTCTCTCTCTTTTTCTTTGTCTTTCTCTCTTACTAAGTTTCAACTACTAAGAGACTGCAAGCAGTACTCTTATGCTCACTCATGGCCAATTATATAGTAACAGTGGTGCTGTTACCGTTTGCTTTGTTGCCACCGCCTCCTGTTTGGGCGCCATTAATGTGACCAAACTGAACTTAGATCTAGGCTTCTTTGTAGCCTTTAATAGCTTCTCCATAGGCTTCAAAACAATGGGTTTTACATAATCCAATTCAAAGGTAGATAAGGACCCTAATTCCTTAAATTTTGATTATTCTTTTTCAGACTTTTCGATCTCAGTTGGCTTGCCCAAACCTCTTGTTTGCGAGGTTGAGGTTCTAATGGGATTATGGATTTTAATGGATTTTGGGAGAGGATTGAAGAGGAGATGTGGTTCGGTGGGTGCAAACGAAAATGATGCTAGAGGTAAAGGTGGAGGCCAGCAATGACGGCAGGTTGGCTTTGAGGTTTTAGTGTGTGTGTGTGTATATATATGTATAAATTTATATTTGTATTATTTATAATCAATTTAATTAAGTTTAAGGGTAAAATTGTCTTTTCAATTAACTCCAAACTAAAGGAACGGGGTCAGACGTTACAAACATTTCAAAATAAGAAATGTTAATGTAATTCTTAAATGTTGAGGGGTATGCGTAATTATACAAAATTTAAGGGGTTTATGTGTAATTTGCCCAAGATAATTTTACCCTCAACTTAATTAATTAATTACATTTAAAGTACAATATAAATCATATATATATATAAGTAGATTGGCGATGCCTTGCCATACGTTCTCTTTTCTTCGAAGTGCCGAACTGTTTCATCGTGACCAGAGTTAACCAGATTTTGCTCTCTCTCTTTAGAGCCCATATTTCTTTGAGACACGCACCTTAAATGATTAGAGTAAACTATCCAATTATTTTCAATGTGAGCTTAGAGTACACAAAAATCCCATCATAAGCCCTTTCTTCTTCTTCTTGAACTAATTTTCAACAACTACAACTACATAAGGTCCCCCAATCAATTGGAGCAAACCAGTAAGAATCTGCGCAATTACATAGTAATAGAAGAAATAGATATTCACCCAATACCCAACACCAAAAAGTGAAATGAACAAGCTTACCATGCCAACTATTAGAAAAATCCTTATGTCCATTCTATAAAAAAAAATGATCTGATTAATTTTCTTGGAAGATCTTATCATTCTATTATAGAAAGATCTGATTTCTCTCTCTTTATACATATATACATCTTTTTAACAAGCCATTACATCAATATCTGGATATATATATATAAAATAAAGAAGACCCACAAACCAAAGACAGAGCAACTACGAGACTCAACTAAGTCTGAAACAACAATAACCCACTTCCCCCATTTTTTTTTCCTGAAGAACAACCGTGTTCTTATGTTTCAACTACCCAGAAGAAAAGAAATGAAACCCACAAAAGTAAAGACCCACTTGGACTAGCTAAGCACATTTGTAAAGAGAAAATGCAAAACCCACTAAACCTCTATTGTTAAAACTTGTGAAATGGAGTAAATAAAGAGCCTTGAAACTTCACTTTAGTGGGAGAAAAATGAAAGCCCTTTTTTCTCCTGGCACAACATAAAGAATTTGTCAGTTTTTGTTTTTTCTCTCTAAATCCTCAAATTTCATCTGATCCTGGGGGTTTTGTGATATAGAGACATTTATTTGGTCATAATAGTGGAATGCTGAAGATGCGAAGCATTTTCTATTTTTCAACTAGTCGAGTCACGAGAGTTTGAAGAAGAACAACCCACCAAACACCTTGAACAACTTCAAAATCAAGTATGTGAAGGACTTGAAAGATCCATCACAACTCCTAAATGAAACCTTAACTCTACCTTCTTTGAAAGAGCTACCTCATATTTGAATAAAGAGGTCCTGTCAATGTTTATCAGTGATTAATATATATATATATATATGTATTAATATATAAACATATTGAAAAGGGTAAAAATAGAACATTATATTATTTTTTAAACTTTAACAAAAATTTAACATAAGACTAATGGAAGGGGCTTGGGATTAGTTATTTTTCAAAATAAATGGGGCCTTTGTAAATTTCAAATATCGAGGGGGTCTATGTGTAATTAGCCTAATATTTAGGGACTTTAGGTGTAGTTTACCTTAACTAATATTATTCCTTTTTATGGTTTAAATAATGCTTATGAATTCAAATTCGTCCATATAATTTATTATAATAAGCGTTTTTTTTTTTTTTTTTTTGGTTTTATTTGGGAAGGTAATAAGTCATTATCATTCAAAAATCGATATTTTAAATTCATTAGGAAAATTTGCCAAACATTAAATATACAATAAGAAGCCTAACTTGTTAGGCTCCAGAAGAAAAATGAAGCAAGCATGACAAGCACAACATAATAAGATTTTATGTGGTTCTGCTAAACTGCCTACACCACAAGAGAGAGGATATTCACTATATAAATCAAACCCTAGAAAATTATAATGGAACAGTTTCTCTCAAGCTCTCAAACTCTTTTTGTATTTTTTATTTTCTCTTTCTCATTGCTTCTATCTCTTTTTTGCTCCCTACTCACAGCATTATTACAAGTATTGAAAATTCGACCTAGTGTTAGTTCTCCATCTCTAACTCGGTGGGTGATTCCCACACTGTACTACACACAGGTGGGTGATATGTACACGTTACACAAAAAAACTTTTGTCTCACCCTATATTTATACATAATAGATGATGAGATAAATTCAACCTATTAAATTCAGTTTGCTATCCATTGGTCGCCATTTACGGCTGGTCGTTCACATGAGAAATGGCTGATATATGCATCCATTGCATGGGTGTTTTCATAGTCTTTAGAGAGACTTCGACCCACTTAGGTAGAAATCTTAACAATCACTTCCTTCACCTAATGTGGGTGGTATGATGCATTTATCCTATACTTGTATGGGCAACACTACACAGTTAAAGATGTCTCCCACTACCACTAACACTGGCTATACCCTTAATAGTACTTTTACTATGGAAACTGCATCTCATTTATGAGATGTCTGCACTCTCTCATCTGAGTGCCCTTCAAAAACTACACAAATAACTAGAATCCAATTACACTTTAAGGTGCCTTTAGTTATCATAACTGGAATCAACCTTGCAATGGCTTGATAATCATTGCGTACAATCCAACACCCTCAACTTGAGTGCTATGTAAAGCCTTTATCCTTTGTCTTTTCCTTGTTGTCTGACAATTTTGCACTTCCTAAATTTCCTCAACATTAGGTATGTGCCTCCTGCTGTCATTAACAATGCATATTATCATCTCGGACTGTTCCCTGGATGGCATTAACATACTCCTGCATCCCCAACCTTCGATGCCTCACAGTACTGTATCTTCAACCGAGAAGCTCCTGTATCTTCTATTTCTGATATTCCTAATGCTGTTACATCACTTTCAGAGTCAATACTTTATTGCTGCTTCTAATGATTGGCTTTTGTCATGGGCAACTCCACATGTGCCCACTTCAATCCATTAAAGACATATTTTGGAGCTCTACCATTCAAACCACCCCACAATTTTCCCATCATCTTCACTTTTCAACTAAACTTTCAATATGAGGAACCTCCACGGCTACTACTTTGCCATATTCACTTCACACACGTGGAAGTGGAATTAATTAAATCTAACCTTGCAAAAGGATCCGACATGCTAAAAAACCTCGTGAATGACTTACTGAAAATAGAATTTTCCAAGGACTAAACTGTAATTCCCACAGCTATAAGGGCAAAATTGTAATTTCTCAAACATTCAGGGCTACTTCATAATTATCTAAAACTTCGAAATCAAATTGAAATTTTTGAAAAATATTTGGGGCAACTTGATAATTACATAAACTTTCAAGGTTAGAATAGTAATTTTTGAAACTTCATGGAATATGTCAGGAATATCCAATCCTTATCCTTCCAACAGAGCATGATACTTTTTTTTCTCTTCCGTGACTCTGTAACTGTCTGGTTCATCTTCTTCCTTAAACCCAGCCAAATTTTGAAGGAGATTCTAATCAAGTTCGGCTTTCATTTTCAACACCATTGATTCCGTTGCGCTCCTCTCGTTGAGCTCTACCTTCTCGTATGTTCAATTTGATTTTTCCGACAATTTAACTTTGAACCCAAGATAAAAAATCACCATTTTTGCTCCATTACCTCCAACCAGGCTTTAATACCACTTGTTAGGGTCCAGAAGAAAAATAAAACAAGCATGACAAGCACAACACAACAAGAATTTACGTGCTTAAATCCATGGGAGAGAGGATATTCATTATATAAATCAAACCCAAAAAAATTACAAAGGAACAGCTTCTCTCAAGCTCTCGAACCCTTTTTGTATTTTTTCTCTTTTTTTTCTTACTGCTTCTCTCTCTTTTGTGCTCTTTACCCATAGTCCCATTACAAGCCTTGTTACCCTAGTGTTAGTTCTTTATCTTTAACCCGGTGGGTGATTCCAACACCACACCACATAGATTTATGGTGAATTTATGGATTGTTTAATTTTAAAGAATTACCAATTCACCATTATTTCCTCTCAATTCAATTGAGAATAAAATTTTAAAATCTAAGATTAGGAAATCAATTATTCCAAATTTTTTCCAATACTGAATTTCCAACTTATGTAGAAAATTCAAATTTATCAAATTTTCAACTAATATCATAAATAAAATAATATAAGTTTCCAGATAACCAAATAAAATTTATTTATAAGAAATTAAAATTTTTGGATATTACACTTTTGTTGAAATTAAAATTTTTAGATATTACACTCTTGCTGATACTAGGGTACAACTTCACTATGTCAATCAAATGTCACTAAAATAGTTCATTCAATGCAAACTTAACCCACTATAACTATAGTATATCAACCAAATGCCTCATAAATGTTAAGTAGCACCAAAAGAGATAAAATTAACTTTTGAGAAGTCTAAAAAAGAAAACATTTTCAAAATTCTTAAAGAACAAATATATTTAAAAAAATTAATATGTAAATAAAATTCTAAATAGTTTTACCAAATGAATTTAATTATATTATCTTTGAAAAAGAACTCTTAATTATAAAAAAAATGGTATAAAGAGATTTTAAATTTACTTAACTCATGTTAAGTTCTTAATAAGAACATATAAGCAAGAAGTGGTTTTTTTTTTTTTTTAAAAAAAAAAAAGAAAGATAAAAATTTATGTAGTCCTAAAAAATACGTGGTCCAATAAAAAATAAGATATGAAGTACGATTCAAAAAAGCGAGTGATTTAGTTCGATTTGTCGTTTGAGGAGTTGGTTACTAACTCATTAATGTTGAATATGATATGTTAAATATTTAGTTTTAAAAAAAAAAATTAAAAAATGAAAATTTATGTAGTCCTAAAATCAGCCAGACCAGTAAAATATAAGATGTAAAATATGAATCTTAGGTCTAAAAGCTCAAATCTAAATGTCAAATTTATAAAAAGTTAAAAAGCTAGCTATTAACTAGTAGATAGTGGTTAGCTACAAAAAAACTAATTTTTTTTCTTTTCAAACTCAGCCTTAGTATAATTATTTTTTTATATCATAAGATGGTATTTACAAGGAGTCATTAGATTATTTCGTGCATAAATTATTAAGTTTTATACACAATTATGTGCTAAAATTAAATTGCGAAGTATGTCCATATAAATTTTCAATTATATATATGGCTGCATATATCATACCTTTTATCCAATCATCCTTTGCCCCAGTGTCAAGTATCCGCAGTAGCAAGTAGCACACCATACATTTAGAAGAGTTCAGAAAACATAAGGAAATAACACTACAATCTAGTACCCCTCTCCATGATTACTGATATTGACAAATTGTTACCAAGTTTCCCTCAAGTTTATGGAAAATAGAAAGTTATCCTGTTGAATGATTGTGGGTTATCTAAAACGATATCTGCTAGATCTTTATGATTCTGGAGTAACAAAGTGCCGCCTGACGATGTTATAACTGATATCAACAACGAATATCTTTGTTTACATTACTGTTCTTGGGGCTTAAGTGGGACTGTCTTGGTTATGCAGAGCCGGAGGCTTGCAAGACAAGGAAGGCGGTGTTCGGGAATTACTCATCGGAAAGGAAGATGAGCTTCTTCAGACAGAAACAAGGACTATTGCAAGGGCTGACGTAGCAGAAGTCTGCATTCAGGTTAGGTATTCATTACAAGTGGCTGTTCTTGAAGAAAAGAAATGCCTCATCAGTTCTTCTACGCACTTCCTTAAGCTTGCATGCTTTCGTTTTGTTTGTACATTATTTTAACTCCCAATCATGCCCTTTCTATGAACAGGCACTGCAGTTTGAAGAGGCCAAATTTAAGGCATTTGACCTGGCCTCAAAGCCCGAGGGAACTGGCACACCAACAAAGGATTTCAAGGTTCTGTTCTCGCAGATCACTACTAGGTTTTGATCCCCAAAAAAAGAAAAAAATTAAAAAATAAAAAATAAACAATCGACGAGAATGCTGGCTATTTGTGCATGCATTGGTCCATAGGAGTTTGTCTGTTCTTATGTAAATCAATTAACCAGCATTTAGTTCAATTGCTTTTTGTTAGACTGAATTTACATAGTGGTTTTTGAGTTTCGTTTACAATAGTATTATGATTGCTGATTTTTTCTTAGAAACGGGTGTCACCTGGCTGCTGCTTAAATTGAAAATTGAAGTGATCCAATCAGCATCACTAACTGAAATAAGGATTGAGAGTTTGTATAATTGAAATATAACTTTTAAGAGTTGAAAATATATTTCAACTTTAAATTTACGTGAGATTTCATCGAAACGATAAGGTGAAAAACATTTTTATCTATTGGATGAACTTTTGTAAAAATTAGAAAATTGAAATTGTAATTTCAGTTATTAAAGTTATATTTCAACTTCAGCTCCTAAATCACCTGTACATTGTTGTCCAAAATGTTAAAAATTATTCATTAACGTGATTATTAATAGTTAAATAAAGTTTGGCCAAATTCTATAAAATGATCATTTTAATTCGGTTTTTTTTTATACGAAAATTCATATTTTAGATTTCTCAAAAGATTAAAAAATATTTATCATCATATTTTTTAGTAATTAAAAAAAATTTCATTCTAATTTGAACTCGAACTTGAAAATTACGATTTTACTCTTAGGTCTATCTTTAGCCTATTTTAGTCTGCCCAAAATGTTAAAGAAGATGAAGAAGTAGAAGAGGAAGAAGAGTAGTTTAGAACTGAACATGGAAGAAGAATATAAAGGCCCATTTGCTGGTACAGGCATCGATACTTCAGGCCTTGTTTGTCCAGAAGCAGTATTCTAAAAGTATTATTATTATTATTAAACCTAGCAGATGGCAACTGAGAGATCAAGATAACCAATAACAGAAGATTATCAAACTATCCAATTCAACTAGATTGGTGTACCAAAACTACAGAAGTAGACAGCATAGATGAGAAGGAAAAACACCAGTGATCAACTCACATAATTTTAATTCCGTTCTTAGAATTTTGAATAACAATCGAGAAAAAGTTACTAGACAAGACTATTGCACCACCACGTGATGTAATGTACCAATCTAAATATGACACGTAATGTATTTTTATATATTATAATGTGGGTGTCGTAGATATGATACGTTTATCATTTGTCATATTTGCATTGGTGCACTGCACCACATGACAATGGGACAATACTCTAATCCAATAATTTCTCAACAAATAAACAACATAGCATGAAGTCAAACCACCGTAACATTATGGAAACACATTGAACTTTTTTTGTGCTCATTGTGAGGTACATAAAGTACAAGGGGTCAGTGCTCATTGTGAGGAACCTAAAGTACAAGGGATCAGTGCTCGTTGTGAGCAATGTAAGTACAAGGAAATTTACTCCGATAAGGTCTAAATCATCAACCAGATCACCAAAAGGCCCTCTCCTTCGGATGATTGACAATCACCAAACCATCAAAATCAGCTACCAGAATACCTGGTGGGTTCGCAAAACCAGCAGTTGCATGCACAGTAAATGGAGCAACAAGAGAAGATAGGGCAAAAACAAAATGTAGATTTATACCTGAAAACTTACTTTTGGTTAGACAAGTATGGCTGCAAATATGCGGGAAGTCCTCCAGGGTCCAGGGAAGTCTACTAATTATTTGCCTTTCAATAAGTGGTACTAAACAGGTTTCCAACAAGAAAGAGCAAAGATGATTCGCCCTTTCCATCCCTGCAGCAGCCACTGGCTGTCTTCATCAATGACAAAATCTCTGTGGTAGCTAGTCCTCACTTTTTCCTTCGCCCGTGTCACGATATCCCGGTCAAAAGGGATCTGCATGAAGCCAGCCCTCAGGTTCCTGACCTGCCATTGCTTATATGTCTCCGGCCTCTCAACTCTTTCCCACCCCTCACAAGCTATTACATTCAGAGCTTCCTTGCCAAAGATCTCCCTCTCAATGAGCATCCTCTCGTCGTGTTCACTAGGTACATTAGTTTCAAGCATATCAAACAGCGCCGAATAGTGGAAAAGAGCCTCCCGGAACCGAGTAACGAAGAAGGGAGCACTGTAGGCCCCGTTGACAATCCCATGGATGAAAAGATCAGGATTTATACTTCTTATCAGATTGAGAACAGTTTTTCTAGGACTGTCCACCAGCACAGTCTCATCGTGTAAGTTCTTGGACCTATACAAGCAATTGACAACAAGAAACTCATCTTCATCAATCTTCAGATCCTCAAGTTTGATGCTATCCCATCTCTTGGCTATACAATCATACTCAAATGGAACGTTAAAAGTCTGTGCATAATCTGCCAAACGGCGTCCTGTTTCCAGAACTCCTGCCGCCGGCCGAAAGCCAGGTTGGGGAAATTCTATCCCAGTAATCCGAATCTTTGGAGGTCCACCCTCTCTTGCCGTGATACGTTGAATAAAGGTGGGCCACTGGAAACCATAGAGAATGCCAAAGTCTATGATGTGGAGCCTCATTGTGTTCTTCAACTTTACCGTAATCGTCCTGTTTGAGACAAAATTTGAAATCTTCCTGAATGGGCATGACGCGAGATAGAGATGGTAAGCTTTCAAGTAATCGGCAGCAGATGTTCTTTTAGTAACAAAAGCTTTGTAAATCTGGCTACCAGTGCCAGCCAAGCGTGCCTCAAGGCCATCAGCAAAGTAATGAGCCAATCTTTGATTCCCATCACCATAAGAAGAAGAATGCTGCCTGATTAGTTTCAAAAACTCATTGGCACTCCTACGATCGTCAGCAGCAACTGCTTGTGCACAATGTATCAAGAGAGTTCTCAAGTCTACCACCTCTTTTGTCCCATTTTGCTTCCTACCACGACCCCTTCCGCTAGCAGGTCCTCTCAATCGCCCATTCTGCTGCATCTTTTTGCTTGTTCCATTCTTCAGGAAATCACGATAAGCTACCAAGGCAGCCTGACCTTCCCCCATGCTACAGAGTAAGACCGTATCGAACATCTTCGACCGCAAGGTAGGTTCGGGATAAGCTGCCGCTTGCTTGCTACTTCTCTCCTCTTCTAAATCTACATCGTCATCCCTGTGAGGGTTCTTCCTTCCTCTCGATTCAGTAGGCAAATACCCTCCCTCCTCTTTTTTCTCCACCTTGACCACCACTTCACTAGATTCTCCTTTTGGCTCCGGAGGTGACATCCCATTGACCTTGAAATTGGTTGACACTTCATTACTACTTGGCAGGAACTTACGTGCTTCTTCAACCCCCTTCGTGAACTGCCAAAAAGATTGTCTCCCACTGTATAATTCAGCAACCTGAAGATGGCTTATCGGAGAATCCAAGAACCCATCAACAATACCGTTCAAATTATTATTAAATGATAAGTAAGAAGGACTATATGCTGGAAGACTTTTCAGTGTAGAGGTACTGTAGTCAGCTTGATTGTTAATACAGCTTCGATTGACCAAGTAATCACTGCTATTAATGCTACTACCCACACAATTACTGTGATTCCTACGCAAATAATCATCTGGGCTCTCGCTATTTTGGTCAACATAAGAAGGGTTTTGTTCAGGAGAAGGTGGGTACTTCTTGCCAAGGACCTCATAGAAAGACTTCTCTGCAGTTTGAAGATCCAAAGAACCTTGAAGCATACAAGTCTTATCTTCCATATCTTCTTCCATAAGCATCTGATTTATATAGCTCAAAACAGCATCAGAAAAATCACAGTCCTCGTCGCGAGGATCCTCCACCAAAGTAATGGAGGAACTCGGGACTGCATTATTACCAGGTGAGGGATCATTTGGGTGGAATGAAATTCCTCCAAAGTTGTCGTGATGTACAAGGTTGTTCTCAAATCTGGCCGCACCAACTTGGTTTTGATCCGATAAATAGGTCACAGGTCGATTTCCCAACGACGTTCTGCCCATAGAACCCGAAAATCCACGAAGCCGTGGATCCATTTGTCATCTATTTCACAAATACTCTCCTACAATTCAAGGTTAAAAATACCCACAAATTTTAAATTCAGCTATACTTGTCAAGTCTTGTTTCCAAAAAAACAAATCTCCCATGCCCAAATACAGCAAATACATGAATTTCTTTAAAAAAAAACATGATTTTTTTCCCCTCCAAAGAGCAGACTCCTCAAAATTAGAAACAACCCTGATGCTGAATCAATCAGACTATAACACCCAGGGTTTAGTATGCTAATTAGAAGCACTATAGATATATATTATGTATATATACATAGTCAGATCAAGAGACTGTAAACAACAGATATTAACCAGTAAATTATACAATGCAAAAACACAATACCTGAAAAGCTTCAAATTCACTAGAAATGTTCATTTACTGTAATAAAATTACTCTTGCAGAGAAGAGCATAGCGAAAGACGATGAAAAACGTACCACAGAGAAACCCTGGGGTGTGTGTGAGAGAGAGAAAGAGAGAGAGAGTGAACCGAGAACAAGGTGTTCATGTCTGCTCTGAAGAGAACAACCGTTTACGAGAGAGGGACAATCACAGCCGTTGATTCAAGTCGTCGACAGGACACCGGCTACGGCAGGTCACTTTCGCGAAACGCGCAGGTAGTTGACATATTCTTAAAGGGCTCACCGTTTGATTGCGCTGGGGCGTATAAGGAACCGACACGTTTCAGCAAAGAAGGAACCCACCATTTTTTTTTTGGCTCGGGAAGGTTTCAGCCTGCCACGTAAGCACTCTAGCTCTCGCTCATTCTGCGGTCCAATTACGATTTACGAAATTGACCTCGTGGCGATGGATGGGTGCTTGCCTGCACGTGCAAATACCAGTGGGTTTGTGGGGGCAAAGGAGACAGACACGTGAGGACGAGGTTTCGATTTGGACAATCGTAGGCCTAGGTAAGCGCCGGGACCAATTACGGTTAAATCAATTGTATTTTCTGAAAATATGCATAGATTAGAGTGTTTTTGAATTAAAGATATTGATATAGATAAGAAATTAAAAAAAAAACAAATGAAACATAAAAATTAAAATAGATGTTTTAATAAATTTACATTAAAAATATAATAAAATAGAAGGTATTTCATAATAAATTAATTCGTAATTTTACTTTTTTTCATTTTTTATATTTCATTTTGTTTTTTGTTTTTTTCACAATTAAACGAAAGAAGCAATTTTATGTCTTAATTTTTTATATTTTCACTTGATAAATCCTTAACTCGAATGCAGTCTAAGAGCGCATAAATAGTAGTTTATGGACATGAAACAGATCATTACCGTGGGTATTTGTAAATTTGAGAAGAAATTTCCAAATTTACTCTATTGAGTGGTAACTTTTCAATTTTACCCAAATTGTATTAACATTCTA
>JAVXUM010000046.1:2810820-2823534 GCA_035590655.1 Pouteria glomerata
GTTAATGTGTATTTAAAGTGATAAAAAATAAAAATAAAAATAAATAAAAATAAAAAAATACACACGAACAAAAATCCTTTTTGTACAATTCAATAGGGTTAATTACAAGGAAAGAGAAACACATTAGTAGCATTTTTCTTCCCCTCAATAGTCATCTTTATGGTAGTATACAGAAGAATACGAGAGAATTGATTTTTATTGGCAAAGTAGGAGCAAAAGCATTAATGAAAACATTTGCACGTTAAGTTCTTTGGGAATTATTATTCGCACTCCACTTTTAGTTTCTTGCACTCCATTATTTGGAGTGCAAGAAACTAAAAGTGGAGTGCAAATACACTCACCCAACTCTTTTAACCTAAATTGTGAAGCACACTTAAGGCCAAAAACGTTTTTATCATGAACACAAAGCACTACTGTAAATAAGAAATTTCAATCCAAAAGCCTTTGAGTCTAGTTTGGTGCAAAGGAATGAAATGGAATGGAATGGCCATTATCACATTAGCGTTCCATTCCCTCAAATAAAGTAGTAAATAAGTATAAAATAGTACTTTAAATAAGTATAGCAAATATAGTAATGGAATGAAAATGTAGGAATGACCATTTCATGCCCTTGTACCACATGGGGCCCTTCTATTGTGCTTTCAAGCAAACTAATTTTTTTCATGTTTTTTTCATTTCAAGTGTTTATTGCACAAATGCTTTTTATTCAAATGAAAGGATTTGTAGCACAAACGACTTTGCTCCTACTTTGATGGAAAAAAAGTTCAGAACCCTTCTATTTGAGTGTGTGCTACAAAAAATGTGTCCATTGAGATTAAAAATAAACTCCACAACAATACCCTATTAACAAATTTGCCTTTTTGACTAGTAGTTCCGCCTTCCCTTCAATAATGTTTGTGAGTTTGATGGGCATGAATTTAATGTGTTGCAGTCCGAACAAATGGGTAACCAGCTAACCTTAACATGCTCAAGCTCCGGAAAAGGCCATGTCTATACATTGGCAAATGCAACCAATTCTCAGATCCAGGGGCTCTGCACCCAGCTTTGCCGCTAGCTAATACAAACAGCATTCAGCTGTTAAGAAGTCAATTTGTTGTATAAATTCACAGAGCAGAGTTTTCTATATGCTGTCCAGTGTTTTCCTTCCTTTGTTACATGGCTTTCCTCTGTAAATTGGCATTTTCTGTCAAAAATAATAGCTTATTCTTTGAAGTCGCCTTGTTATATAAATTCACATAGCAGAGTTTTTCGATATGTTGTCCAGTGTTTTCTGTCCTTTGTTACTTGGATTTTCCCTGTAAGTTGACATTTTCTGTTGAAAATAATGACTCTTTCTTTGGCTCTACTAAAAACTGATGAGGACAAATTGTTTCTGTTGGCGATGTTGGTGTTGCCACATTTGTTATTGGATGGAATTTGGAAAATATGATGCAGAACTGAAGAATCAATTAGTTAATTCAAACAGCGTTGAGCTGTTAAAAGTCACTTTGATGTATAAATTTACGTAGCAGAGTTTTCAATATGCCGCCTAATCTTTTCCTTTTTGTTGGATCCGAGGTGACGACCGCATTTGGGATATTAGATTAAAATTTAACAGTTTAAATATATTTACATTTTTTTTGAACTGTCAAATTTTAATTCAATAGTCTAAGATTTCATTATGTTAGGTTCTCCCTTTTCTTTTTGTTTATTGTTTTACAATGTATATGTATTTTTTCTACATGGAATTTAAATGGATTTTTAAGAAGCACCTTTAATAAGAAGAGTGCTTCCAAAATGAGTATGATATGATGGATATGTGATAATATATAAAAAGTTATTACGATGAATAAATATATTCAAAAAAAAAAATTAAAGTAATACTAATAGAAAAAAAGTTAGGAAATTGTCATGTTAGATGATTTGGTTGGACTTTTAGGAGGTTGTTTGAATGATCAACTTTTACAAAAAAATTGATATAAAAGTAACATATGATAAAATTTGATTAGTAAAAATTAAAAAAAAAAAAATTGATAAAAATTAGATTTTTTTTCTTTTTTGTTTTTTGGTTTACCAAACACTCCCTTAAAAAGTATTATTTTAATATAATGAGTGTAACAAAATGAGTATAATAAAATACATATATGGTGGTAATACAACAAAAATTAAGAACAAAACAAATATAGCTAGAAAAAAGTTAGAGTGACAAATAAAGGGAAGTTGAGGTAATATAGCTTAAGATAGTTTAGTCAATTGCAACATATATCTAAAAATGTATTGATAAGGAAAAGTGAGTGCATTAAATGAAATAATTAAAGAACCCAAAAGGTAAACCTAAATTTATACAAACTAAAATTATGAGGAAATGAATAATTTCATATTATTTTGTAAAAAAGCATTACTCATGAAAGAAATGAATAAAATAAAAGAATTCGATCATCTGGCACTAATTTATTTAAAATTAAGACTTTTAATTAAGTGGAGTTGAAGATTTAAATAAACTTTTTTATATCGAAGTAATAATTCATACTTTTTCTTGACTCAAAACAGTAAATAAGTACAAAAGTGGGGTTTGTATTGCTGGACAATGTAATAATATATTAATAGTAATTGTTTGTTGCTCTTATATAGTTTTATTTCAATTCTAATATTTTTAATTCTGATAATCTATTCTTAAAGTCTTGATTAAATGTCAATGTAATCATTCTATTTAAATTTATCTAAAATTCATTCGTTAATTTAAAATGTGTCCAGCTCAAAGTGAGAAAGACTTTAAATGAAACAATTAGTGATAAGTATAATGAGTTTATAAAAGAATTGTCGCACCTTCTAGTTATAGAAAAGTGGATATAGAATTTATAATAGATATATATATTTAGTATATAAATATAAATATCAATTGTCAAATATATTCAGAATTCTACATAGTTAACATTATTTTAATTTTAATAATTCAGTATCATTATGAATCCATATAATTAAATTTCACTAATTAATTAAAATATTAATTATCAAAATTATTTTAAATATTTAATCAATTATTAATAATTATAGTCAAAACATATATAATAATATTTTAATTACATATAATATTCTACGTATTTTAAGATTTTTTTTTTGGTAATTGTATTTTAAGATTTTTAATTTAATTATTTTGAATTGTTAAGTATACTTAAAATTATTTGACACAGTTAATATTATTTTAATTTCAATAACTTTAATTTTTTATTATTAATTTTCAATTAAAATAAAAAATTTTATTTTACAGATATGTAATATGATATGATATTATGTAATTAATTATTTTTAAGTAACTTTAAATTATTATTTTGCAGGGGTAGTTTCGTCAATTGAACAGTCTGTCTTGCAACCTTGCCGCATTATCAACGGGCGAGGCGAGAGCTCGCCCTGCCTCAAAGCCTCCCAAAAATCAAATCCTCTCTTCCTCAGGGCATTGATTCTCATCCTCAATCCTTTACGGCCTTCTAGGGTTTCTCTATCCCTTTGTATATATAATATATATATATATATCACTGTATCAATAGTTTTCTATCTCTACAGGAGTGTTGCGACTCTCAATCTCTAGCTTTCGCACATGAATATGGCGGTTCGAGCGGTGAACACCTCCTGCTCTATCTTTCGTTCTGCTTCTTCCCCACCTATCGGCGCTTTACGGTGCCGTCTCCACCAATTCAGAGCCTTTCAAGCGAATTTAAGACTTCGGTTTCCATCTTTTCGGCATGACGAGCACGGCCTCCTCGGCCGTGGCGGTGGTCGGAGCTATTCTGTTCAAGGTCTTGTGGAGACTGTCATGGAAGAGCTCGAAACCATGCGCAAACGGAAGAGAGTTCGTGCAAGTAGCAAGTATGTGTCTGCATTTGTGTCTGTGTATGGCAATTTGGGAACCAAATAAATTGCTTCTAAATATGACAAGATTGACTCTTTCTATTTGCATTTTAATACATGTGGTGCTGACTGGGGCTAGCCATCAGCTTTTCTAGGCTTTAATAGGCATATTCTTGGTTGGTTGATCACCAAAAATGGTAAGGAGCTTAGAATTTCTCTTAAGAGAATAAATGCATTTGGGCAAAAATTAGTAGCATAAATGTGAAGATGAGATTTTATTTAGGTCTCAACACCGTAACTGTTTTTCTTTAGGTAAATTAAAATGCATTTTGTAAGAGTAATCAGTTCTAAGAAGCAGAGTATTCAATCTTGTAGTGGTCTCTATAGTACATTTTTAACAAGAAATCCATCCACAATGACATAAAGAAAAAATGAAATCAGTAGTGGTAAAAAGTGTGGAAAATTATTCCTATGCTACCGTGTGCACTACACATCAGATTAACAGAAGGAATTCCATGGGCCTTGCTATGGATGTGTGTGCTTTTGATTTGTGTACTGACCTATGTTTAACAACAAAAGCGAGGTTTCGGTTTATCCAAAAAAAAAAAGTGAGGTTTAAAATAATGAACTCAGGATGTGTACATTCTGTAATCAATGTTCAGGCAGTAGCTACTGTATATTTGCAGCTTGCAGAAAAGCAATAATGCTCCAGCAGCAGAAGGGCATCCATAGTATCCACTGTAGGTGTAAAACCGTCCAAAAATGGCCTTCCGCTGATGAGAAAACTAATAATTATAAATATTAGATTGTTTATGTGGTTTTGTTCTATAATTTTATTATGTATTTTACAATCAATTGTATGATTGAGAAATGGCAGAAAAGCAAGTGACTTATTATGGAGAAACTTCGAGGCTGTTTGGTTTACCAAAAAATACCAACTGTTGCTAACTTTCTCCACCAAACACTTTATCAACTTTCTTCAATGTTATCCAATTTTTCACACTTTTTGAAGAGCACGCCAGACACCCAACGATCCAAAATTTACCAACTTTTTTTTATTGGCCAAAAGTTGGCACTCCAAACAGTCCTCTCCAGTCTCTTAAATTTTGTCTAGTACATCGACTTTTGATTCAGTTAGAGGATGCTACTCAAATTTACATATGGCATCTCTAAATAACAATAAAAGTTGATAAACAGCAAGAGAAATGGTATTTTTTTTTTTATGATAATGATGGCTGACATTTGTACACTGAACCAAACTACTATTACACACCTCAGGCAGTCACATGATATGCTAACCAAGACTTATGCTTCCCATATTAATTTTGTTGAAACACTCAGACCCAACATTACGCTGACAATTTCAGGGATTGCTTCCTTTGGAATCAGGCTCCTACCAAAGATACCAGTTGAATTTTCCTAGTTTGTGATTTTTCTACATTTGATTGATGTTCTCTATTATAAGAAATTAGTGCTTACTAGTGCATTCACACTTGATTCAATCACTCAATCACTTTGCAGAATAGGACTGACAAGTAGCGGGGAGCTTCTTGAAGTTAAACTTGAAAAGCAAGCACTGCAGAAAGGAATACTGCTTGAGTTCAAGAAAGATTCTGAAAGGGTTTTGCTAGCAGTTGCTCAGAAACCTGATGGCAAGAAGAACTGGATGGTCACCGATCAGGTTCTACTAGAAACAACTAATGCAACATTTTTAATAGGTTGCTAGGTGTTGGAACTTGGAACTCATTGTTTATTTCACCAACGAATCGAGGATCAGATGCCTTTCGGTTATCTGATTGTTCTATTGGCTTTGTATGATGCAGAATGGTGTCGCAACCTCCATTAAACCACAACAAATAACTTTTGTTGTTCCTGGTATTGAAAATTTTGATCCCACGGAAATATCAGATTTTATACAGAAAGCTCAAAGTAACTTGGTTGGTTCTTCTTTCATGACGAAAGACAATCGCAAATTTGTAATTTTTCTTTTTTGTGATCAGTGAAATAGATAAATTTTTTGTTCCTTTGATTTGATGTAGGATCACTCACTGCTTGAGTTTGCATGGGTTGAGCTTCTTGAAAATAATAAGTCAGTAACAGTTGAGGAGCTAGCTGAGGTATATCTTTGAAGTGTAAGTGTCATAATGTATTGTTCTTCTAATGACCTTAGCTCATTCTAACAGATAATTTTTGGTAGTGCGGAGCCTCTTGAGAGCTATTGCACTCATCTTTTGCTTTCAAAAGATGAAATCTATTTCACAGTGCTGGAGACCAAAGGACCCATTTCTGTTTATGGGCCCCGTCCTTCCATGCAGGTACATTATGTAAATTTTCTGGTATCAACCTTTGTTAGTTTAAATTTTGTCCATTATTAAATTAAGTATTCTATCCTTGTGGAGCTTGATATAGTATGTGCCTATCAGTTTCCTGTATCCCAAATTTGTGTAACAAGGGAATTTGGTATTGCAAACCTGATAATGTATATTTTAATTTGGATAGTCATTAATTTTTGTCCATAAAAATTTCTGAGGGGATCTTAGAATGTGCAATATATATATATATATTTTTTTTTGCTTTTGTTGAAAATTTCTAAGATGCACCATATTTTCTCTGGAGAATTATCATTTTATACATTACATAATCTCAATCCTTGATGTAACAGTGTAAGTCTGTTACTGCATTGTGGTTTTGGTTCTGATTGTAAGGCTAATAAAGGACTTGCAGATTTTTCTGTTAGTGTAAAGTTTGTGGCGTTTTTGATTGGACTCTCTCTCTTTTGATTTGCAACCTAATAATTTATTTATTTTATTCTTTTAATCTATGATACTTTGGCTTATACTTGATTGTTATTTCTTTGGTTAGATATTGCGTAATACCATATTTCTTGATTGTTTCGTTGCTTTCCAATGATTCTAAGGCTAGGATTCCATCTGTTTGAAAAACTAGGTAGAAGAACTTATACGCAGAAAGCTTGCTAAGGAGGCTGCTGAGAAGGAATTTGAGGAGTTTTTGCAGTTATTGAAATCTGCGAAGTCAATGCCTTCACATTCTAAACCCCCCAAATCTTCATGGGAAGTTGGGGAGAAACTTCAACAGAGGATCAAGTCTCTTGAAGCTTATGCCATTGATGCTTGTGGAAATGATGACCAAAAGAAAACTGCTGGGATGGTAGTTGGCTACTTGTCCAGTTCAATTTTAAATTTTTAAAGTTTGATTCCGGTGGAATTAAAATAATTTGTCCAATATCAATTCTAAAAAGGACATTAGTTGAAAGAGAATATCACGTGATGACAATTTTTGAATTGTCAATGCTTAGTTTCATTTTCAACGTGCTCTCACTTCTCCACTGCAGATCTAATGGAATATCTATTTTCTTTTTGTCAGATCCTGAAGGCAATGGGACTGGCAAAGACCTCTGCTTCAGCGTTAAATCTCCTCGTAGATGTTGGGTATTTTCCAGTACATGTCAATCTTGATCTGTTAAAGTTCAACATTCATACTGACCATTTGGACGGGATTATATCGGCTGCTGAAAGTCTTCTGTCAGAGTCATCGGACCCAGAAGAAGTGAGCTTACTTTTGATTCCTAAAATTTATAAACTACAAATATCCTAATTTAGTCCTTCTATAGTTATGAATGAGATAACTCATTATACATGATATATATATATATATAAGAGAAATTAGCATAAATGAATTCAGAGGTCCTCTTGGTTACATCTTGTTGCATAATATTGTACTTGGCTGCATCTGTTGTTAACTTGGGGTGTGTAAAATTTTGGCATTCCTCCAACACCATGCACATATTGTTTGGGTCTCAATGAGTTATGATTTGTTACACGCATTTGGAAGCTGAGATGACTCAGAGAAAACATGCATTTATGAGTTAAACCCATTGATGCTTGCATTCTACTTCAACAAGATTCAATTTTGGGCAAGCCTGAGGGTTGTCAAGGTGAAGTCCCAGACAAGAAGAAAGTGGTGTTTTTTTTTTTTCCCCCTCTCCCAAAAAAGGGGAGGGGTGAGGGAGGAAGTCACGGAAAGGTAAATAAAAAGCAAGCTCCAAATCTCAAGTTGCTTTATATCCTTCCCTTTTTGTCTAAAAATATGACCAGCATTTGTTGAATAGAACTATTTCCCCACCAACCAAAAAAAAAAAAAAAGAAGAAGAAGATAAGTAAATAAGTAAATATTACATTCTTGTTCTACTTCTGGAAAAGAAGCGATTTTTTTTATTTTTATTTTTTGTGTATTTGAGAGGATGTTCTCTTAAATACCTGTAAAAAAGAAGGGGAAAGAAAAGCTGGTCTTTATTCCTTAAAGCCTGGAGAAGAATACATGTAAGAGCCTCTTAGGTTCTAAGCACGATAAAAATCCAGCAATAATGCGTTTGAAAAAGTTTTCTACTTTATGTTTCCATATTAGTTCTCTTCTCCTAGCATGAGGTTTTTACAAGCTGTGGGGTGCTTACTTGCACATCCCATCAGACTTTTGTTTGCACAAAAGAACCACGGGAAGAGAGATGAAGATAAAATAAGTATTAGAGAGGAGAAAGGAGCTTCATATTTTATGCACCTAGTTGCCAATTGCTAGGCTCAAGTTGCCTTGTTGATGTTTGTGTGTGAGAAAAGGGAGGGCGTTGGGGGGATGAGAGAGAAACAGCCCCTGAGTGCTTGCTAATTATCTATCAACCCGTCACATGTAGAAGTGGCTACTGGCCCTTGGTATATCTTCCTTTTGTGTCAAAATCCTGTAATTACAATTACCTGGTCAATTGAGTAGTCACATGCCAAGGTTCTGACTGTTACAGTGTATGTGCACAGTCCTGCATCATAAGATTATGATTTAGGAATACATGGTAATCAAAATACCATTAAGTACTGTTAATTTGCAAAGATAAAGACAACTTTTTTGTAAGTTAATCTACATCACTTATTGGAGATATGTCTTCTCTGTTTGCCGAGAGGCAGTTGCCCACCAGATAGGTGGTTGAAATATTTCAGATCAGTTTTGCATGTGGTTGAAAACTTTTACATTGAGTTCCTGTATTAAACCCAAAAAATGAATATAACAAATGTGTTGCATCAAGTGATAATTTTTGCATATATTTTTAGCAACTTTTATGGCTATTTATTCATTTGGCGTTTCTTATGTCTAGGCTGACAGAACGGATCTAACTCATCTAAAAGTTTATGCAATTGATGTTGATGAGGCCGATGAGGTATAATAATAAAAAGTGTATATATAGTTTTCTTCAAAATTGTTGCTCAATTCTGAGAGATCTCTTAATGATCTTTATTTCTTATTCCTTTGGGAAGCTTTTAGTTCTCAAGTTGCTAATCGACTAAGAAATGCAGCTTGATGATGCACTGAGTGCAACGAGATTGCAGGATGGTCGGATTAAAGTTTGGATACATGTTGCAGATCCAGCCAGCTTAGTTCAACCTGGGAGCATATTAGATAGGTAATTTAGCTATCTTATGAGAAGTTGTCATGGCTATCTCATCGTTGGTGGTTTTAATATGGTTTGTGCTCTGTAGAGAGGCCATGAGAAGGGGAACTTCTGTTTTCTTGCCCACTGCCACTTATCCTATGTTTCCCGAGAAACTGGCGATGGAGGGAATGAGCTTGAAGCAAGGAAAGCTGTGCAAAGCTGTTACTGTGTCTGTTGTATTGCATTCTGATGGCAGGTAAATTGTTCATGTATTCAATATGAATGCTGTCTGCTTTATTTTATTTTTTATTTTTTTGATCGTTAATTGTCTGCTTTATTCTATGCAAAAGCTATGTATGTTAGTTGATGGAATTTCTGGGCTGATCCTACTTCCCACCAAAAAATAAATAAATAAATTGAAGAAAATTAAAAAGGGGGAGGGGGGGAATGTATGGAAAAATGATTTTGAAACCCAATTGGAAATGTACTATCCTGAGTGGTGGCTATAGTGTGGTAAGGCATTCAAAAGTAATATGCTAATTGAATAAGTACATAATCACGGGCCCATGAAGTAAATGCATTTTCCACCAAATAAAAATAAAAAAGAAAAGAAAAGAAAAAGACTATTTCTAGGTAGTTGATTGTGGTATGCCTCCAAGTTTACCAGGTGTGTAAACAGTGGACTGGTGTAACTTTCATCTGTATTGTAACTCCTTTACACTCTCTGGATTGCGGGCCAAA
This sequence comes from Pouteria glomerata, assembly GCA_035590655.1. Taxonomy (NCBI): domain Eukaryota; kingdom Viridiplantae; phylum Streptophyta; class Magnoliopsida; order Ericales; family Sapotaceae; genus Pouteria; species Pouteria glomerata. The sequence goes on from JAVXUM010000046.1 coordinate 2,820,821, forward strand.
TATTCTTTTTAATTGTAATCATGTGCTGAGATCATCCTATCATCTTGCATTGTGATGCAGAATTATCCTTCTGAGTGTTATTGCATTCAGTTCCTCATCATTAGGTATAAGATATTTTTTCTACTTGGTGAAAATATAAACAACTGTATATTTTCTTCTAACCATAATAAGGAAATAAACATCTACCATATTTACAATATGAAAGGCTTATGAATTTATACTCTCTTTATGATCACAATCTCGCATCTCATTGGGATGTGTAGTATTGCGGAATATACAGTGGAGAACTCAATTATTAGACCTACCTATATGCTGACGTATGAGAGTGCATCTGAGCTGCTATATCTGAAGCTGGAAGAAGAGGCTGAACTAAAAATTTTGTCTGAGGCTGCAGCCCTCCGGTTGCAATGGCGTTGCAGACAGGTAAGGCCTAACCTCACCTACTTTGAAATAATGATTTGGTTTTGTTGAGTGGCATGGTTTACAGAACTGCTATTCTGAACTCGTTATGATAATAGTCTTTCTTCCTCGACCTTTCACGTGATTGTTGGTTTTTCTGGTGCATTATAAATGAGTTTGACCATCCGCATGAGTGAATATGGGTAATGGTAGTGCAACTTGGTTTTGCTTGTAGTAAAACCACATGTGAGAAGAGGCCTATTTAAATATGATATTGTGTTGATGGATGTTTTAGAAGAGATAACAACCCATTGTATCAATTACCTGCATTTTACTGTTATGCGTATGGACTGCAGCTTGTACTGCTATCTGAGTCCATATTACCGTTATGAAGTGCACTCTGATCATATATATTACATAACTGCCAGCATTGCATTGTCATAGCATCATGGGAATCCCATGCAATAGTGTCTTCTCTAATCATCTCTATGCTCGCTGACTACCAGTCAGCACATTGTTCGACACTCTATTCCTTTAAATATTCATGTCAATGTGTTAATAGAACATGTTTTGGCCTGTGAACTTGCTCTTGCCTCTAAATTTCATGGTTTTACAATATACTTATGTAGGCACTTCTACCACAACCCATCTGGCCTATCTCTTTTTGGGGCCACACGTCGACCTTGTGTGGCTACGCTTAGAACCCCTCCCTCTATGCAAGCCTTGTGACATAGGGCAATGCACCGATGGCATGCCTCTCCCATCGACACACTTGGGGCAACTTTCCATCTACTCAAATCCATGGACTCCTCCACAAGCACTTCCTTGGCATACTCTCCAAACTTGCCATGCTCCGCAAGATGAATCCCCCCCGGGCGGGCGGGGGCGCCAGGGCTAGGGCCCAGGGGGGCATTGTTTCCTCAAGAAGCCTTAATTGAGAATCCGACTTAGTCTGACTTCACTGTATCACCAAGGACCTATTACGATGTCAGTGGACTGGAAGCAAGAGTGGGGGCTAGGCGAGTCGGTGGGTCCCTCCCTTCCTTGAGGGACTACACCTTAGTGAGCTAAGAAAGAGAGATCCTCGCCTATGCATTAAATGCACCTAACCAAGCAGTAATGCCCCCCAGCTATCAAGTATCAGACATAAACGCATGCCTTCCCTGTAGGCAGCCGTCAACAAGTATCTTCGGCTATGAGCTACTCTACATTGAGAAGAGATTCTCCAAATGTCAACAAGTATCTTGGGCTATGAGCTACTTTACATTGAGAAGAGATTATCCTGATGTTTCTTCATTTTGCCCCCTCCATACGAGTCTTGTCGCTCCCTTTTTAGCTAACCATCATTGACCGCTCAACAACCTTGGACAAGTTTTATACGCAACTAATTCCTCATTCACACTACACATTTTAACACTCTCACCAACCTATCAACCCTCTCTTTCAAACACCTCGCTCTTCCTCCCCCCTCTTGGTGACTCACTGAGTTAGTAGAATATGACAGTCTCTTACTTCCCAGTTGAGGCACTTTGTATTCTGCATTTTTTTTTTGTTCTTTTGCGACCGGGGGGTCCTTGGGTCAATACTATAAATAGTCTCTTCAGTTATTGGCATAAGACCATGTATATTGCTCTTCTTCAGACCCGGCATAGCTAGCTCTTGCACTGGACCACCCTTTATGTTAAGCTAGAATTTTCCATATCCAAAATATATATTTAATTCATCTTATAGCTTGAAGATACAATCCTGCTTTAGGATTGTAGGTACCCCGGCCGCGGGGAAATGGTCTCTGACCAAGTGTAACGACATTCCCCGCGGAATGTAATCGCCGCGCTATTCTTAACCTCTCCGCGGGTAGCACACCCGCTGCGGGACTACTCGTCTCCTGGAATTTGGAACGAGATTCAAGGAGATCTAACAGCTTATCTAACCAACGGGATTTTCGGGGATTCTGCGAAATGGAGGCTGAAATCAGGGGACCGTTAGGATCATATCCTAACCAATCTAGAGAGAGAATCACGCGGGAGGACCCTACTCCGATTCAGGCGCGCCTGGTTCCGGCTAAACATCCTCCTAACGGATCGTTAGCCTAAACTCCCGCCTAGAAGGGTTCCTCTCCACTTATATAAATCCTCCCCTTCCAAAGGGTGAGGGGGACCTTTTTTCTCTTGGATCATTAGAACGACTCCCTCATTATTCTCTCTCTCTTGTTCCAGATTGCCCTGATTGTCACCCCTTTCGCAGGACTCCGACGATCCCATAGTCGTGTGATATTCAGCATAATTCCCGGAAAACACACTTATACAACAAACAAG
>JAVXUM010000046.1:2903805-2927522 GCA_035590655.1 Pouteria glomerata
AGAACATGTTTTTCTCTTGAACTTCATCGAATGACAGTTGGGGTGTTGTGAAATTTGACAATTTGTACTATTTTGTTTTGAGTTGTTTGTTGGTACTTCGTGGTAAATAAAAGGAAGTCTAATTTCTGATCAGGGTCGTGTTTATTTGAGGTATTGCTGTGGAAATTATTCCATTTAATGTGCTATTTCTATGTGAAGTTATGTATTTGTTTTTAATTGTCGCTTTCCCTTTTTTATTTCCGCAGAAATAATTATTTCCACTTTTTTTTTTCATTTTTTTTTTTTGCTTAATTTAATTTGCTTGCTCTTTTTTTTTTTTTTCGTTTCTTAATCATTCTCTGCAATTTTTTTTGGGATCGATAGGTTTTTGAGTTGGTAAAGTTATTTACTATAAAAATTCTGTAGATTTTTCTTTTTCATATCTGAATTTTTAGGAAAGTAAACCATCCACCAAAAGAGAAGAAATTGGACTTCAAGGAAATTAGAACACGTGATCACCAAAACCAAAGAAAAAAAAAGGGAATATAGGAAATTAGAACATACAATCAACAGAGAGTGCTGCGAGGATCATTTTCTTCAAGTTTTATCTGGAAAAGAGCTCGCCCACATGTACTTATGAGTAGCTTACAAGAAGAAAAAAACTAACACCTCTAATCAATAGAGCTTGCTGCTATCTGACACTTTTCACAAAGTTTAAAGTATGGAACGTATACTTTCAAATTGTATTTATTTGTTGTTGAGTATAGTTGACATGCAGTTTCCTACATTTTTTTTAATTCATAATTTAACCTATGGAAACCATCATCGTTCTGGTGAATATATTTCCGTTATCAAGTTGTTTCTGTATGTTGGTGGTTTCTCTTGGATGTTTCTAATGATTACTTGATGACTTTATCTCAATGTTTGCTGGCCTCAATAAACTTTGCATCATTCATAGGAAATGGGTAGAGATATTCACATTTATTTTCAATTTTATACCAGAGGCTTGCTCTACAAGGAGTTCCTAAGGAGAATCTTCAGAAGCTTCAGCCTGGCCTTCTGGCTTTTGTGAAGGACTACAAGTCCAGAGTACCAGAGCTGGTCTCTGCTATCTTGCCTACTGATGATGAGGCAGGGAAGGCTGATGCGCCAGGACTTGCAGATCATTTCCATGAAAACATGGTTTGGTTGCAGTGGTTGATGTTTGAAAGTGAACCTGGTACTGCACTGATGAACATTGCCAAAATGAGTGTTGGTCAGCGTGGTGTCTGTGGGGCTGTTTGGGGAAACAATGATATAGCATACCGCTGCAGAACGTGTGAGCATGACCCTACCTGTGCGATTTGCGTTCCTTGTTTCCAGAATGGAAATCATAAGGACCACGATTATTCTATTATCTATACTGGTGGCGGTTGCTGTGATTGTGGAGATGTGACTGCTTGGAAACGCGAGGGATTTTGTTCAAAGCATAAAGGTACAGAACAGATACAACCCCTCTCAGAGGAGTTTGCAAGCTCTGTAGGTCCCGTTCTTGATGCACTTTTCGTTTGTTGGAGAAACAAGCTCATGAATGCTGAAACTATATCTAATGAAAGTCCTAGAGTAGATGATCATGTTGCAGAGCTCAGAAAGGTTGCAGATGGGCTAACGCTTGCTGTGGTGGAGATGCTTTTGGAGTTCTGCAAGGGCAGTGAAAGTTTGCTCAGTTTTATTTCTACTAGGGTGTTCTCTTCAGTTGGTTTCTTGGATATTTTGGTGAGGGCAGAGAGATTCCTGAGCGAAGATGTTGTAAGGAAGCTCCATGAGTTACTTTTGAAATTGTTAGGTGAACCTGTATTTAAGTACGAGTTTGCAAAGGCATTTCTTAATTATTATCCAACTGTCGTGAATGAAGCCATAAAAGAATGTAATGATACTGCTTTTAAGGAGTATCCATTACTGTCCACATTCTCTGTGCAAATTTTCACAGTTCCAACTCTAACTCCACGCCTGGTGAAGGAAAAGAATCTCATGGTCTTGTTGTTGGAATGCTTAGGGGACATTTTTGTGTCTTGTGCTGCGGAAGACGGAAGACTGGAGGTATTGCATTTATTTTTATTTATTTTGCACGTGTGCCAGATTTTTTTTCCTCTTTCCATGCATTATTTAGAGCAGCTCTGTGTGGAGTCCTTTTACCATGTTAGCTATTGTCTTCCGTTTCCTACAGTGATTGTTCAATGAGCGTCTTCATATGAGTGACTACCTATTTGTTGGCTAAATATGTGTGATCCGTCATGTTATATTTATTGATTCCCCCCGCGGCAGCAGAGATATTGCAGAATTCATGCTTAGGATGCACTTATCCTTTTTTGATCCATCTCATCCTTTATATTGATGGTATTTTGTGCTTGTTAAATGTCTTATTCATATGGGAAAGTTTTGGGAAAGTTGGGAGGAAGTTAGCCATGGTTGGATTTGTTTTGGGCTGAGAACAAGAATTTTTTAAGTTTTGAGAAGTGGAAGAGTCCTAAAGTTTGTAGGTGAGATGATACCCACATTAGATTAGATTTTTAATAGTTGCATGTTGTTTAATTTGTTGGGAGAGGGGTTGGAATTTGTTCAGACAGCTGTTTTTTAAGGAATTTTTTTTGAATGTAATTAAGGGAAGGTGTTTGTATTTTGATTTAGGATTCGTTACGAAAGGTTTGTTTTTGGGGCTAAAATTGAGGCTTATGTGCTGTGACCCATTATTCAAGAACAATGTTGTCACATCATTGTGAAAGGATGATGATAAGAAGCAGCAAGTGATGCTTCCAATGATTGGAAAAATTCCGGTCTACATAATCTAAAACAAATTCAACCTGTCTTAGAAATATTACATTCTATTGAGCGCTAGGCTTTTCCTAATTGTTTTTGGACAATAGCATACTGATAGAGGTAGTTCCAGACAAGTTTCAGTGAAGCACGTCCTATTACTACATATCACTAGTGCAACTCCTTGTTTAGGTTCAGGGTCATCAGATGAAAGATCTTCCTTGTAGACAATTTATGTTTACGTGATCAAATTACTATCTAATAATTGTCATCGTAGGTTGTCATTCCCTTGATGGAAACTATATATCTTATCTTTAATAAAAACTAGTTATATATGGTTTTTATTGTTTTTTTTTCTTGATTGTGGACATAAAATATGAGTTATTAATAAACTTTGATAAAAAAAAACTTGATAAGAAAAAAAATTGATAATTTTATTATTATATTATTATAGTTATTTTTAACTAGAGAACAACTTGACCTATGAAAACTTGTAGGACAACTTAACCTATGAAAACTTCTAGGTTTCCAATGAACATGAACATAGAATGAAGAGAGGGAAATCCTGAGGATTATAAAACTCTGTTTGTAAGCCAAAGTGTGATGGATAAAGGACTAAGAAAAAACATATATACAACCTTGAAATCTATGTTTTATGTGCCACAGGAGTTTCAAAATATGTAAAAAATTATTTGGGAAAATTTTACTTTATCTTTTTGGGTTTATTTAGTCATCAGATAATAAATTGTTAAAAATAAAAAATCAAGGTCATATCTTTTTTTTTTTTTTTTGTTTTCCTGTCATTTTCTCAACAACCAAACGAAAATCGAAACACCAGCAGGAAAAAAAATCCCAATGGTTTTGTGAGAAAGCAAAAAAGAAAAATAAAAACAAAAAACCGGGCAGTTAAATCAACAATTTGATAAGAAGAATAGAGAGGATGGAAGAAAAAAACAACTCATTGTAGCCGAGTGAAGCTTCTTAGTTAACCCATTCCAATTTTTATTTGCCTTGCAGGAAACTCCCAAGGGGAATCCTAAATACATCGAGGGTAAAGAAATTGTACCCCATTATTGTAGACTATGCTTACATCCATGAAACTTCATCCACTAGTATAATCTCTATTGACTTGAGGAAAAGTAGCACACATCTCAAATTACCCAATTGAAGAGGATTAATTTCACAAAACATTATGGAATCATTAGAATGAAAACCTTCTGGATGATTGATATTCGAACAATTAACCTCATATTTGAACAAACAACACCCCCAACACACGATCACATTAAAAAAAAGTACAGGAAACTTATGGATGCTAACTAGTAATAATTTCAATGATGCTATTTTACAAAATTTCCATTACATATGCCCAAAAAAAAAAAAATAATAATAGTTAGTAAAGCTTTTGGTTGCTTTCCAACTGAAAGTAATATTTTATTGTTCAAGAGTTGGATGATTGGTTTTGTTGTGATTTATTTAGCTTTTCTTACTCCTTTTTTATTCTATTTTTTGCAATTAATTTTTGAATTGTAATTTTTGCTCTTTGTTTTTATTTTCTGATTAGTCATATGGGGTGTTCTTTCTTCACCTTTTTTGGCATCTAGAGCAAGATGGTTGATTAGAGTTCCTTGCAGGTTAATAAGTGGGGAAATTTGTATGAAACAACTGTCCGTGTTCTTGAAGATATTCGATTTGTCATGAGCCATGCTGTAGTACCCAAATATGTAACCCATGTTCGGCGAGACATCATGAGGATGTGGATGAAGCTATTAGCTTTTGTGCAAGGGATGAACCCTCAAAAGAGAGAAATAGGAATTCATATAGAAGAAGAAAATGATAATGTGCATTTGCCTTTTGTTTTAGGTCAGTCTATTGCAAGTATTCACTCTCTCTTGGTGGCGGGGGCTTTTTCTGCTCGTAATGCAGAGGAGATGGATGATGAAATTCTACTTGATGCATTTAAACAAGATTATGTTGACCAAGATAGCGCAAGACATGCAAAAGTAGGAAGGCTTTCGCAGGAAAGCTCTGTTAGTAGTGCAACGGGGAGGAGCAGTGCACTAGGTTCGGTGTCCAATATTGCTGAAGCGAAACCTGATACTGTTTTGATTCCACATTCCGTTTCATGGTTAACATTGGAATGCTTGAAGGCTATTGAAAACTGGTTAAGAATGGATAACACTTCAGGGGCTCTTAATGTCTTATCTCCGAAAACAGCTAACATGCCAGGGAACAATTTCTTTGCTTTTAGGAGAACACTATCCAAGATTAGGAAGGGAAAATCTATTTTTAGGTCATATAATGCACCTTCAACCAACAATAAGCTTATGAGTTCAAGTGAAGTTCCAGGCAGACAGGGTTTTTTGCCAGCTCACAGCGGATTTCGTCCTGGTGTTGACTTGGAAAGTGGACGAATAATTGGACATGATCCTACCCCAGCCTGTTGTGATGACAATACAATGGAGGGAGAATATGCTACCGAATTAGAGGCTCTACGTGTTCTAAGTCTTTCAGATTGGCCAGATATTGTATTTGATGTTAGTTCACAGGATATATCTGTTCACATACCGTTGCATCGGTTATTATCATTGCTTTTAGTAAGAGCATTGAGAAGATGTTTTGGCGAGTCCGTGTCAAGCAATGCAATTGGTGCGAGTTCTGCTGATTTACCATCGGCTATCTACCAGGATTTCTTTGGGCATATTCTGGGAGGGTGCCATCCATTTGGATTCTCTGCCTTTGTTATGGAGCATCCTTTACGGATTAAAGTATTCTGTGCTGAGGTTCATGCAGGAATGTGGAGGAAGAATGGGGATGCTGCCATACTATCTTGGGATTTGTATCGTTCAGTCCGCTGGTAATGCGTTGTCTAAATATTTGCTTGTGCATTCTTGTCAGGTTTGTTGGTCCATTTAATGCGGTCTCTTGATTCCTTTCGCAGGTCTGAACAGGGATTGGAGCTTGATCTATTTCTGCTGCAATGCTGTGCCGCTTTAGCTCCACCAGATCTTTATGTCAATAGAATCTTGGAGCGTTTTGGGTTATCAAATTATCTCTCTCTGAATCTTGAACATTCTAGTGAGTATGTAACTCGTCTTTCCAATTTCTACTTCCCATTTTTTAATGGACTAGCGACTTTATCATTATTTCTAATTCTAGATTGAGCATTGTAATCATGCTTCTGTAGAGGGTGTGCATCTCATGGAAGTTATGTATTATGTTGCATGATTATGCATAGGAGTCATAATCATATTGCTGCTCTCTACAAAAGTTCATGACACAATTGATACCTGGGAACGAGACTAGCGGACAGTCTCCATCATTTGAATTTGTGTCTGGATTATTCTTTGACTATTTCTGTAAGGTCTGTTGTTTAGGAAAATGTTAACATGAAACTAGCTCATCATTAATTTAGAGGATTATGTTTGGTGTTCGTTAATGAGAGTTCGTCTCTGGCTTGGTAAGGGGATCTTGAAAGTCACAGAAATTTGAACGTCGTTGATTGTTATATAAGATTAGCATTCATGCCATATGAAGTGGCACCAATTGGCAAGCCTTCTGCTGCCTCTTCTACACCTGAGCACACAACCTGCTTTATTAAATCTTTAGGCAACCCTTGAGTCATCACTCATGACATTCCTAAAGATAGTGACTAGGCCCACAAATCTCTAGTGGAATCACATTGTAACAATGTGTGGTTGAGATATTTACGGAAAGATTCATTTGACATGATTTTTTGAACTGTTGAGTCAATTCAAATTATTCAATGATTCATCTAGTCAATATATAGCTGGGGCAAGGTTTTATTGGGCTGAATATTGACCAAAAACATTATCAAAATTTCGATAACATTGATATGTTTGTCACTGTGTTGCATAAACATGTTGATATCAGATTTTTGTATTGTAGAAATTGAATAAACAAATGAGTAAATGAAGTGAACAGGATGTCTGGGGCAACATATGATCAGATTCATGTAGATTTTTGCATAGATATTTGTTTATGATTTTTATTTTTCCATGTGCTATAATGATTCAACTTCAGTATTTCCATCTATGAAGCACGGATACGGAGACCGAGACGGATACGGATACGGATACGGGAGCGGATACGGATGCGGGTACGGATACGGGATACGGCAATTTTCAAAAGATAAGGATACGGATCCGGCGATGATACGACAAAAAAATAAAATAAAATATATATTTTATTTAAAATATTTTTGAAGATAGCATCTATATACTGCCAAACATTATATAAATAACAATTATATAGCATAAAAAATACTATTCAATCCATAAATTAACAGAATATATATTATGTATTAAGTTATATTTTAATTATTTACAGTTTGACCCCTAATTAAATTTGATCGTATCAATTTTATCCTCGAATAAAGTTTAAAATATTACATTTTGACTCCCGCCGTATCTTTCTCGTATTCCTCTCGTATCTTAGCTGTATCGTACTCGTATTCTATGCAAAATTAAAAATAAAAAAAATCAGGATACTCTACGTGGCGTATCCGATACATATCCGGCCGTATCCTAGCCGTATCCGCGTATCTGAGTATCCGATACGAGTGCAGCACCTAATTTGAAGTATCCGTGCTTCATAGATTTCTACATTAATGTCCAAGTTTATCACAAGTTTGCAATAATTTGACGTTAATTTATTGTGTATATTCATCACATTAGTATTTTGGTGTCCCTTCAAATTCACCAACAAATTGATAAGAGGAGGTTTTGTTTTTTGCTATCTACTCTTCTTTTTTTTTTTTCTTTTTAAATTTTTTATTTTCATAATTTCTATCTACTGATCTTTTGTTTTGTTTAAATACTAGCAATAATTCGAGCCTACAACACTCTAAACAAAATTAGTATTAGGTTTCTTATATAGTTTAAACTTTGGATTAAAAGTTCAATTCAAAAAAATTATGATAATCCAGGGGTTTTATTTTTTGTCAAAAATTTAGGCGTTAGTAGCTACTATATGTGTTTTGGTCTCTCTCTCTATCTCTCTCTTCAATTAATTTTTGATAAGCAGCATAAAAGAAAACATAAATTATGGTGCTTTAATTTAGAAGGTTCAACTTCTTAGAAATCATAATTAGGCAAAATTTGAGTTGGCAATTTTGATTTGCATATGATTTCTACCATTGAAACGTGGTGAAATTTAAAAGGCCCAAGCCATTTTGTGAGATGGAGGGTAGTGGGGTCCATTAAAACAAGAATTGAGCGGGAAGTTAAATATATAAAAATGATTTCAATCGTTGAATGAAAGAAAAAATATTTCTTAGTCATTAGATCTTAATTTGTAAGAGGGACATTTTCAAAAATCGTCCTATTTTATTATATAAATATACTAACTTGTTGAGTAATCTTCCGGTTTCAATATTATTCATTCTATTTTACTTTTAACTTTAATCCATGTAAATTATGATTTATTCTGTTCCACTTGTTATTGAATAGCCTAATCTTTTTGTATTTACATCTGAATGGTTTGTTTTCCTCCTCTAAAAGAAAGGGAATAAATTATTTGCCAACATGTTGACAATTCACTTACTAAGTTTTTTTAATGTTTTGTGATTTGGATTTGAAATTTTGGAAAATTGACTCACTGGAAAATTGACTTTCTTTAGTTTGATTAACTAGGAATTTCTAGAGCTTATACACAAACTGTTGAGCAATTTTATGGTGAAGAATTTTGCTTTCTTTTCTTTGATCTAAGAAGAATTTTAGGAAATATTCTCATTTGTTTTATTAAAAGCACAATTGAAGGAACTTCTCTTTGTAAGTATTGAGAGAAGGCTTTTTAGGATGATTTGATCATGTCCTAGACCTAGAGATGCACTGGCAAGAAAAAGTAAGTGGATATTAGTAGAAAGGGTAAGAAGGACAAAAGGTAGGCCTGAGTTTATTTGAGAACATAACTCATAAAGTTTATTTGAGAACATAACTCATAACAAAACCCTATAAAAAAAATATAACCCACAATATAAATAAATGGTGGAAGAGAATTTATGTAGCCGAACTAGTTTAGGACTAAGGAGGTGTTGAGCTGAGTTGTATTGAGCACTTTTTAAGGATGAATGCTAGATTTTGTTGTTGTATATCATTGTATTAAACATCTTTACACCAGTACTGCTGTACAAGAATCTTATATATGATGTGTAGCTCTTGCTTCAAGCAGATGCAGTCGGGCAACCCTGAGGTGCCAAAAGGCACTAGAGTGCCAGTTATGTCTATATATAAGCTATAACACTTTTTTTTTGGGTAAATTAGTCATGTATATAACTATTAAAATAATTATATCGTCAACAAAGAGTCACGAAGAGGTGTTGAATAGTTATTCATCCCGATTTGAGCAGGTTCCTTTGTGTTGCATACGTGTTCCTGTTTCATGCAGCTATGTTAATAAAAGATACAGGTTTCTATGTGTGGGATTCATGCTCATGTTTCATGAAGCTATGTTAAAAAAACTGGCTCTTTTTTCTGTCTTTCTATGTGTGGGATTCATGCTAATGTTTCATGCAGCTATGTTAAAAAAACTGGTTCTTTTTTCTGTCTTACTTAAATAACATTTATATTAGAAAAACTAAATTTTTGTTGTCCTTGTTTTTTAGGTATGAACCTGTTCTGGTACAGGAAATGCTAATTCTTATTATACAAATAGCAAAAGAAAGGCGGTTTTGTGGACTGACTATAACCGAGTGTTTGCAACGAGAGTTAATTTATAAGCTGGCTATTGGAGATGCTACTCACAGTCAGTTGGTGAAGTCACTGCCTCGTGATCTTTCCAAAATTGATCAGCTTCCGGAAATTTTGGATGCAATAGCAGTATATTCTAATCCATCTGGCATGAATCAGGTTTGGTTGTATATTTCTGTGTGTTTCTCAATTGACATGCTTTTTGATCAAGTTTATCCTGAAACTGCTATGTTTCTCAGGGTATGTACAGATTGCGCTTACAATACTGGAAAGAACTGGATTTGTATCATCCCCGTTGGAACTCAAGGGACTTGCAAGTTGCAGAAGAGAGATACTTGCGTTTCTGCTCCACTTCTGCACTAACTTCTCAGCTTCCTAAATGGACAAAGATATATAGCCCTCTCAGTGGAGTGGCCAGAGTAGCTACTTGCAAAGTGGTCCTCCAAATTGTTCGTGCTGTATTCTTTTATGCTGTTTACTCAGAAAAGTCAACTGCATCTCGTGCACCAGATGGAGTTCTTCTGACAGCATTGCACTTGCTCTCGCTAGCATTAGACATCTGTTTTTGGCAGAAGGAGTCAGGTGACCAGTTGTGTTATACTGGTGACTCAATTCCCATCTTAGCTTTTGCGAGTGAAGAAGTATGTGTGGGAGTCACTAGTAGATCTGCTGATCAGAGCTTGTTATCACTTCTTGTTTCATTGATGAGGATGCATAGGAAGGAAAAACCAGAAAACTTTCTGGATGCTGACAGTTTCAACGTATCATCTCTGATTGAAAATTTACTGAAGAAGTTTGCTGAGATTGACTTTGATTGTATGACTAAACTGCAAAAACTTGCACCTGAAGTGGTCAATCATCTCTCAAATTCTGGTCCAAATAGTACTACTGATATTGGAGGTGTAGCTTCTGAAGCTGATAAGCGCAAGGCAAAAGCTCGAGAGCGACAAGCTGCCATACTGGTGAGATATGCATCTTTTTTTTTTTTTATACACTATTCTAAAGAATTTTTAAAGGGGAAACACTTGTTTGCCTAATGATGAAATAAGTCATGGATGATTTAGATGTGAGATTAAGTTGTTAGGATCATTTTTTTCCTATTTAGGGGGTGTTGGCATGAGGAAAAACACTGAAAATCTCTGAAAATTTTTAAAACTTATCTCACTGCACGCATTACGAACCCACAATTTATCTCATTTTATTTTACTTTTTATCACACCAAACACCCCCTTATATTGGTTAATTTCCCAGATATAAGAGGAATGGATTGCTAGGTCATACTATTTTTTTTTCTCTGAACTATCAAGCTAAGGCATTCTTGTGGTTGGTGGTATGTTCTCGATCCAGTATGGTAGTTAATTGATTTGAATTAAAATACAATTGAAAATTTTCTGGGTCAGGTTGAAATGATGTGGCTACACCAGGCCTAGTTTGAAGTGTCTTTCCAGGGCTCACTATGTTTGATATGCAGGAAAAAATGCGAGCACAACAATCTAAATTTTTGGAAAGTATTCGTTCTACTGGAAATGATGGATTGGGGGGTCCAAAAGATGGAGAAGCATGCCCCTTTGACAATGGACTTGAATCTGGAGAGAGTGCACAGGATGTTTGCTCTCTTTGCCATGATCCAAATTCTAAAAATCCTCTAGCTTTTCTGATTCTTCTTCAAGTAAGTAATTTCTTGATGTGTGTTTGCTCTTGCTTGCTATTGATTAGTTTTACAGACTGATTTGATGTGATGAACTTTGTATATTATTATTATTGCTAAACTTAACATAAAATTAACATAATGTTTTCATTTGTATTATTGGAACAAGAAATCCAAGCTCCTAAGTCTCGTTGACAGAGGTCCTCCATCGTGGGAACAAGTTTTTGGGTCAGACAAGGAGCATGTCCATATTCACACAAACAAGATGGGTGTTCCGTCTGGTGGGAACATTGTCTCAAGCAGTTCTGAGATGATTTCATCTCAGTTGAATCAGCTGATCCAAAATGCAGTTAATGAGTTTGCTTCGGATGGACAGCCCAGGGAAATCAATGCTTTTCTTGAATTTATCAAGGCTCGGTTCCCTTCAGTTAGGAACATTCAACTTCCTTGCAAATCATATGATTCGAGGGAAAGGACTGGATGTACTATTGAGACATTGGAAGAAGATTTGTACTTGACGGTTCGGGAACAATTGCATGATAATTTGTTTTGTTCAGAGTCTGTAAAGGAGTTTGAGAAATCACCAATGGTTGAAGGGGGATCAACAACTGGGGTTACCGAATCACTTTTGCTAGGAAAATATCTTGCTGCACTTTCAAAGGAGAAAATGGAGAACCCTTCAGCTTCAGAAAATAACCATTCTCGAAATGAGGCCCCATCGGAATCTGCTACTAATCTTTCGGCATATGATGGCTTTGGCCCATTAGATTGTGATGGAATCCATGTTTCTTCCTGTGGGCATGCTGTGCATCAGGCTTGTCTTGATCGTTATTTATCATCACTGAGGGATAGGTAAGCATTATGCTGGGATCTAGATATTATTTTTCTCCTCCTCTCTCTTGATTTTTTGGTTCCTTTTTAGCTTTTTTTTATTTTTTAAATTTTGAGGTGGGTGGGGGTTGTTAATTGGGGAATGCCCAAAACCAGGGGCCAGAGTCTCTCTATCTCTGTGGTGATGTTCCATTTTGTTGCTAGAAACAATAAGGGAAAATGTAAAGATAGTTAGGTTCCTTGACTTTTGTGTAGTTGTTATGGTGGAAGGGGTTTGTTATCTTTTCATATGTTTTGTAGTATGAAAATGCAACTTGGGTGATTTTAATTGCAAAATTGCAACCTTGTATCTCTCTTTGGCTAGACCTACATTTTGCATGCTATTCTTGATAACCAGAAGTAATTAAGTCTTTCTGGGGCCAAGCATTGAATTTTTGCACTTACAATTGTGGTAAAATAGATAAAGCATGGTGCTTAAGGCTTAGTGCTGGTGATCTGCGTAAAGTAGATATAGCATGGTGCTTAAGACAGTATTGGTGATTTGCATACGTTGGAAGGCTAATTAAATATTTTTATGCTGTCAACACAGGTATGTTAGAAGAATTGTTTTTGAAGGTGGGCATATTGTGGATCCAGATCAGGTACAAGTCTTTTAGTTCTTTTTTTTGGAGTTAATGCCAATTGGTTTATTTTATGAAATTGAAAATTCAAAATATACATTCTCAGGGGGAGTTTCTCTGCCCTGTATGTCGCGGACTTGCAAATTCGGTATTGCCTAAATTGGATGGAGAGTCGCAAAAGTTTTTAAGGCCAGCAGTTGTTTCAACTGGTTTGTTGGATGCTAGTGGTCCGTCGACCTCAGAAAGCACAAATGGTCATTTACTTCGTCTTAGAGAAGCCTTGTCTCTCTTGCGGATTGCTGCTGATGTTACTGGGAGTGGTGAAATCCTAAAAGCTCTCCCAATGCATCGAAATGTAAAGATAAGCTCAAACTTTGAATCTATGGTTCGCGTACTTTCTGGAATGTATTTTCCTGGCAAACAGGACAAGGTTTCTGCATCTGCAAGCGTAAGCCACTCGATGATTATGTGGGACACTCTTAAGTACTCTATTATGTCTACTGAAATTGCTGGTCGTAGCAGGAATGCTATGGCTCCAAATAATATCCTTAATTCCTTATATAAGGAAGTCAAATCTTCAAGCAGCTTTTTATTACCCATGTTACTAAAAGTTGTTCAAACTACACGTACTAGAAACGTTCTCAGTGTTCTTCTAAGGTTGAGAGGCATTCAACTGTTTGCAGAGTCAATATGTTCTGGTGTTTCTCCAGATCACTTTCCAAACCAGACATACAGACGAGGAGGTATGATTGGTAAATGCATAATTTTGGATTATAGTGGCCTCGTTCTTATATTTTGTGTAATTTATAACTTTTACCGCCCTTTTGGTTTGTTAGTAATTTATTTCCTCGTATTTGTGTAGAACATGCACTGACTGGTCACCAATATATATGGATTCACTATGAAACTCAACCATAACATAGAATGAAATTATGTTTCAAAACCTCTTATTGACATCGTATTTGATGTAGTGATGCCTTTTATGTTGTGTCCCATGAAGTGCTCAAACATATTTGGTACACGCTCTAATGTGTAAACAGGCTGTGTCCTGCTTTTACTTCTTGTTCAAGCTTTTCTTCACCTAGTCTTTTCTACCCTGATGATGTCATTTCTTGTATTCCCGCATGTTTGTAAAATGTAATGATGCCTCCTTTCATGGTACTACGCCCCAAATCTTTAATTTATGAAAAGTGGGACTTAAATCGATGCCTTGTGTACATTTAGATGTTGGGGTAGATCAGTGACGTTTGCCTGTGTTCCTGAATATTCTTTGTGAGATCTCTTCTTTACGTATAATGTTTATCTCTTTGTAGTTCATTTCTTTTGATAAAATATTACTTCAAAATATTTCCATGAAGCACGTTCGATTATTTTAGCAAGGAAAAAATATAATTTGACTAATATTTTATCCACTTTTAATGGGTTATTGAGTGAATATATGATGCCGAAGAAAGAGATTGAAAGCAAAGAAAGAGAAGAAATCCAATTAGAAGGAGAAGAATGAAGCCAGAGAAGAAGAAAAAAAAAAAAGACAGAGGAATAGAAACATAGGCTCACAACCATTCAATATCATCAAATTCAATCCATCAAGTCTAGTCAAGTTAATACTCAAAAAGCAAATAAATGTAAAAACCCTACCGGTCCATTGGTTGAGCCATAAACACAAGCCCTGATTTAAAATAACAAAATAATCAGGTAAACTAACAAAAAAAGCTCCAATAAACCAAAAGTAAAAACTAAAGCCCAATAATCTACGATGTTATCATCAACTCTTTCGGGTTGGAAAGAAATTCAACATTGTCGAGTGAACACCATGTCCTTTGTCTGTCAATCACACCATGTCCTTTGTCCGTCAATCACCAACCATAGTCTGAGTGGCTGCGCCGCAATCTTCTTCCGCCGCTCGTATACACGCAGCAATGGTGGTCCGAATTTGGTGTCCGCACTAACTCTCCTGGGTTGGGTGGAATTCTACTTAGACGAAAGTTCCTGTTGGCTGCAATAAAATTCCCAAAGCGTCAAGATCCAAGCGCTGAAGAGAGTCACTCGAACACCAAGTGCAATGGAAATTCGGTTGGACCAACCGAACGAACCAAGAAACGTTGAACTGCACCATTTGTGGTAAATACAATCTGATCATTCAACATAACATCAATTTTATGTGTGTGTGCTGGAGAAACAGGTAATAGTGCGGGCTTAGGGTTACGCTCATCAGTTGAGGGAACAAAATGGTCAGTTGGAGGAGTCATATGGCCTTTGTAATCCTTGTAATCCTCAATATTAAATGTAAGGCTATAACCAAAATTAGATGGAATTTCAATGACATAAACATTTGGTCCAACCAGCTTTAATATTTTAAATGGCCTGGCATTATGAGTTTACAGTTTGGAACCGGTGCCAAACAGCACCTTTCTGATCTAATTCGAATCATAACATAAACCCTAACTTGAAATTCTGAATTGCTTTTATGTACATCTGCTTGATGTTTTTATGATCCATTGCTAGCTTCAATTTGTTTATTGCTCACAACATGTAAATTATGCAAATGTTTGCAAATGCTTTAGCAAACATAGACACGGTAGAATGCAGAGACATGGGGATGAGATCTACAGGTTTTCTAGGTTTGAATCCATGTACAACCTCAAACGCTAATTAGAGAAACTGAAGATTGAGTGATGGGGAGGAATAAATCCCAATTCTGAAGGTTTACTTGAACTAATTATCGTAAAAGATTTCTTAAACTACAGTTGATTACCTCATTTGACCATTTGTTTGAGGATGACAGTCAGTGGAAAAATTCAGTTTGGAGCCAACTTGGTGCTAGAGTCCTCCAAAAGTGACCAGTGAAAGCGACATCTCTATTAGAGACTATTTTTATGAAGACCATATAATTTGACAATCTCCGTGAAATGCAACCTGGAGACCTTAGAAGCATTGATGGTCTTGCTACAAGGAATAAAGTGAGCCATCTTAGAAAATGTCCCGTCATTACTATAATAGAGGGGGGCGTTTGGAGTGACAGAAAGTGATAAAATTTGATAAAAGTTGTGGGTTTGTATAGTGAGATAAAAAATGAATAACTTTTAGAGATTTTTAATATTTTTTAGTGATTGTTAGAGCTCCAAACGGAGCCAGAATCATGCTCTGATACCAAATTGATGTCAAATTTAATCAATACCAAAATTGATACCAAATGCAAATCAAAATATTATTTTAATTGAGGATTTATTTTGAGTAGGATTTTGTTAGAGATTTTGTTGGGTTTGTTTGACAGATGTTTATCTTTAATTTGATTTCCTTTGAGATTTGATTTGTCTTAGAATAATGACAGGTGCTAGCCTATATATTGGTTTTAATGGTATTAGATAAGGGGACTAGATTTTGATGAGTTGAGATTAATGGAAATGTTGTGTTTACCAATGTTCCATCTTCTCTTCTCTTCTCTTCTCCTCTTGGCTTAATTTCTTTTCTTTTTTTGCTTTAATCTTACTTGCCCGGCATCAACTTAACTCTGATACCAAAATTGATGGGGATCAAAGACTTTGAAAGTAATGAAAGATAAGAAATCAAGTAAGAGGGAGAAGAAGAAGAAAAGAGAGGAAGAGAAATACAGGCAAACAGGCATTCAATATCATCAATTCAATTCTTCAAGTCCTGTCAAATTATTCTTAATAAGCAGATAATAGAAAAATCTTTCCGATCCATGGGTTAGGCCCGTAAACACTAGCACTGATTTAAAAGAACAAAATAATCCAGTAAACTAATAAAATAAAACTATAGGAAACAAAAAGTAAAAACTAAAGCCCAATCATAACGATGTCAAAACAAATATTTTCTATAACTATGTCATATCTGTGGCAAACTCTCAAACAAATTCACCTCCCTAATTTCTATCTCCGAATCCATAAGTCTCATGCAGCGTTTCAGGACTTCAATTGTTTCTTGCCACATGCCTATTCAGATGTCTTCCTATAAACAAATTTTGTCCACTTGGTATCTCTTGAACAGATCCATCCATATCTTCCCAAAAGCGTTGCTTTATTGCTTCATCTAGTCCGACGGGG
Source organism: Pouteria glomerata (assembly GCA_035590655.1). Lineage (NCBI taxonomy): Eukaryota > Viridiplantae > Streptophyta > Magnoliopsida > Ericales > Sapotaceae > Pouteria > Pouteria glomerata. Next base: position 2,920,451 of record JAVXUM010000046.1, read on the forward strand.
GCATAATTACTAATAATATTAATCATTTCTTCACCTAATACAAATTTTATAGACATTACTGTATCACCTATTTTCTTAATGTCTACTCTTTCATATTTGAGATCCCTATAGATATTTGTTCCCACTTCATCTCTGTTCATATCATTCTCTGAGTGCCAAAATTTAAAATCATTATTTTCAATTTCTCAAGATTTTTCTTCTATTCACTTAGTCTCCTGTAGAGAGTATATGAACTCTCCTCCTAATTAAACTCCTCCAATTTTAAGAACACAAAAACCTTTTTCCGTATTTAGTTATACAAATGAGTGTAGAACTAAAAATATATATTTGTGCGCATTGGATTGACAAAAAGGAAAAAGATTTGTGAAGGCAAAAAAGAGATTGTTATCATGGTGAATTATCATTTTTCTGATTCAGAGACTTGAAATGTATTCATTAATGTCTCCTATAGTTATAATTAATCGATTGATCATAAATGATTTGAATACTTAATGATTAGAGTATCCATATTGTTTTACTTGTTACAGTGGTTTATTGCCATCTCTCAATTAAAATCCTGGGTCCACCACTTGGCAGGAGGTTCACAAATATTGACTAAGTTTAGACATTTGAAATAATTGGATTGCTTTTCAGCAGATAACTTTTTTAGATTATTTTGGTAAATTGTTGTTGGACTTGCTTTTGTTGAACATTAATAATCAGTTTTAACATAACAAATGCAAACGGAAAATTGTGTTTGTAGATCAGTCGACATAATAGTGCGTGCAGGTGTAAATAGAGTAGATACATTATTGGCAGACATTATTAATAAGTGGTCAAAAAGATTTTTTAATTGAACATGTATTTAATTATTTGTTTTAGATTATTTGAAATATGGATTACCTGTTAGCTACTTTACTCTCCAGGTAGCATGTTATTAATCTTGAAGAATGTTGAAACAAATGTGCATTGTCCAGATGTTCAATTCTGGAGACGAGCGTCTGATCCTGTTCTTGCACATGAGGCTTTTTCATCGTTGATGTGGGTGCTTTTTTGTCTTCCATCAACATTTCTGTCTTGCAAAGATTCCTTCTTATCTCTTGTGCATATGTTCTATGTTGTCTCTGTGGCTCAGGTTTGTTATACTACTCTTATCACTCAAGCCACAAAAAGCTTTCATTCTTCTTCATGTTAAAATTTGGTATCATAATCTTAATATATATAAGTATATATATTTTGCAGGCTCTAATTATGTATTGTGGAAAATTTGAATCCAATACAACAGAATTGGGATTTCATGGCGGTTTGATTGCTGATATCTCTAAAATTATGGGAGAATATGGAGTTGCTCAGCAGTATTTTATTTCCAACTATATTGATCCTTCTTATGATATCAAGGATGTAATTCGTAGCTTGTGCTTTCCTTATTTGCGAAGATGTGCTTTGTTATGGAAAATAATGAACTCTTCCACCTCCATGCCTTTTAGTGATGGGTCTCAAGGGTTGGATAGGTTATCTCATGCCCTTGATGATACGATGTATTATGTGAATGGAATTATGGTTGATACAATTGAAGTTGAAGAGCTGGAGAAGATGTTTAAGATACCCTCTCTGGATGTTGTTCTTGAGGATGAAGTGACACGCCGTGTAACCTTAAGATGGTTCCATCATTTTAACAAAGAGTTTGAAGGTTGTAGTCGTGGAAGTGTCTTGCACTTAACACCAGCAGTTCCCTTTAAGTTGATGCATCTGCCACATCTCTACCAGGATCTTTTGCAGAGGTGAACTCTAATTACGCTTGAAACTTTTTTTTTTTGGGTCCCTTTATCATTTGAGTCCATAATTGATTGGGAAGGATGTGTGCTTCATCAGATACATAAAACAGTGTTGCTGTGGTTGTGGAGCTGTTTTGGAAGAGCCAGCATTGTGTCTCTTGTGTGGCAAATTGTGCTCTCCAACCTGGAAGACATGTTGCAGGTCTGCAGCCCGTCCATATCATTGACAGTGTTTTATTCAAATAAAAGGATATTGGGCTTGTCTGAGTTGTTTTTTTTTTTTGGTAGCGTTTGAATGCATTATTTATGGTGCATAGAAAGCTGGTTTTGATTTTGAATAGGACGAATAACTTGTGTGTAATATTTGTGCTGATATCAACATTTCTTTTTGGTAATATGCCTGTTACATTTTGATACCTGACAGTTATATTTGTACCTCTGACATTCTTATTTTGCCTTTGAAGGGAAAGTGGTTGCCAAATCCATGCAATGGCCTGTGGTGCTGGTACTGGATTATTCCTGTTAATTAGGGTAGGTTTTACACAGTGCCATACCTCATGCTTGAGAGCCCATTAAATTTATATTTTGTTGTTCTGTTGACTTCATGGCGGGAGATGACTAACTTGTACTTGCTCTTGTAGAAAACCACAATCTTGCTTCAGAGATCTGCACGTCAGGCTCTATGGCCTTCCCCGTACTTGGATGCATTTGGTGAAGTGGTAAGTGATACTGAAATAAATCTGTTAGTAATGTTGTAGCCAAATATCCATTCACTAAGCGTATTCTTTTTTCTTTTTGTAAGTTTGGCTATTCCTTGTTTTGTCACTTCTTTTTTCTTTTCCATACAAAGCTGCTGCTTGATAATGGTTTCTAATACTGCACAAGGATATTGCTCTAAGGTCATGTTTGGTAAGCGGGAACAGAAGGTGGTTGGAATGGAATGGTAGTGGAAATGGAGTGGAATAACTATTCGTGTTCCTATATTTTCTTATGAAATTAGTTTAGGATGGAGTCGACTTTCATTTTTAATGTTAGTTTAGATATAATTAAACTGAAATGAAACAAAAAATAAAATAAATAAATGTAAGGGTTGAATCCGTTCAGTTGTTTTAACTTGACCTAATCCCACCCATACCTGTCTGTTAGTAAGCGAAACGTTTTTGCTATTATTTCTGTTTCATGGCCCAACTCCACCCATAATGCTCATTACTAATCAAATATTTTTTTCAAATTTTTATTTTATTTCGTTCTTTGGAGGACTGCATTCTTCTAAGTTATTGCTGCCACTTTCCATCAGCCAACACATATTGTTTATCTGCATTATTTTCTTCAGCTGATTACTTTCTACATCGTTTATTTCAATACTTGCCTTATGTGTTCAATAATGACGTTAACAAATAAATATCTGTAGGATATTGCTTTATGTGGTTCAAATTTTTTTTGTTGCAGGATATTGAAATGCAAAGGGGGAAGCCACTGTACTTGAATGAGGAACGCTATGCAGCCCTTACTCATATGGTAAGGAACAGTTTTGGTTTTCCTCTCAATTTATTTATATTTGAATGATGGTGGCTTTGAAACTGAATATTATGTTGCGTCTAAGCACAACTGGGTTTTACTCTTTGGACCTTTGTACACACATCTTTTGGTTAGTTGGCGGAGAATTATTTTTATGCTTTATTGTTTTCGGAATGTTCTTTTTAGGTAACCTTTTTACATGGTGCTAATTGTGACATGCACTATGTGAGTTATGTAATCAGGAATTCATAACAAGTTAGGATGCCTATGCCATCTCTTTTGTTTTATTTTTAGTTTTCCGGTGGCTTCTTGTGTTTCTCTATTTTTGCTTCTGTAGAACATGTCAAGTAATTTATTGCTTAATGGGAATAACAATTGCTTAAGTAGGAATTTTCTTCGTGTAATGGTAAGGTTGTTCCATCACGACTTGGGAGTGACAGATTTGAACATTGGAAACCACTTCTCTTCAAGCTGGGGTAAAGATGCGTACATCTTTCTTCAGACATTGTAATGCTGGATCCTGTTGCATGGATTGCCATTTTAAGCATATTTTTACCTCTAGCAGTAGACATCCTGTTCATTTTCATAGGGTATTACTGAGGGTCTGAATCTCTTTTTTTTTTTTTTTTTTTTTCTTTCTTTTGGTAATTAAGTGTAATTTGGATTAGTGGGAAGAATTTACATCATCTTAGGGGTATACTCCCGTATATCAACTTATAGTTACAAAAGGGAATCTCCCAGCTATGACAAAAATCAGTATTTATAATAGAGTTTCTAATGATAGGCAGATAAGAACATTTGATTCTAATATCATACATTACATTCTTAATTATATTGGAGACTGGATAAGAAAGCCCTTTGAAAACTCTAGTATGCCGCTCTCTCCAACGATGGTACACCATGGTAGCCCAAGCTATTTTGCCTATCATATTCTTGAAGCTTTTCCTAATAAATTTTCCAGTAGCCCATACAATTTCTTCCTTCCATGATAAGGCAGCTGTAGTTATGGAGCATTTTTGTAGAATGGCTTTCCTTAGTTAAGCAGAGTAGTGACACAGAAAAAACAAGTGCTCCATGTCTTCATAGCTGTGCCCACATAAAACACATGATAGATCAACATTAAGAGGGTCTGAACCTCCCTTTGGTTGGTTGCCCTTTTTTTTTTTTTTCCAGTTGCTTTGAGAAGTGCAGTTTGCAGGCCGGGCTTGGGGAAGACACTCCAGTCGGCGGCAAAATTGACTATTATGCATGCTGGCCAAGTGTCTGGTGATCCTGTTTTATGATTGTGCAGAAGTGTGTCACAAGTGTTCAAGCTTTTATTTTATCTTATTGGTGGCTCTCTCTCTCTCTCTCTCTCTCTCTCTCTATACTACTGATGATAAATCATTTGAGAGCAATTTTTTGAAGAAATTTATATTTTTGAAATTTTTAGAATGGGCTACTCTTTTGAAAGGATTGTCATAAAATTCTGTACACTGACTGTTGGGTTTGATACTTGGGAAATAGTTGCTTTAAGTTATTAGGTTATTAGGGTTAAGACTACGTATATTATCTCTCCACACCTCGCATAAGTGGGAGCTTTCTTGCTTTGGGCTGCCCGACAATTTAAGGTGGACAATAATTGTGAAGCACTTAAGTTGAACTTATATTGTCTAGGGTTTCTATATGGTCAAATACCTCTAGACTTACTATTGTTGGTTTAAATCACCAATTATATCTTCTTGTATATCCATGACCTATTTTTCTGTTTGGTAGGTGGCTTGTCATGGCCTTGACCGGAGTTCCGAGGTTCTTCGTCAGACAACTACTGGTTCTCTCTTCATGCTTTAGCAACAGTTTGTTTGGGATGCATTCATGTGAAGGTCACTGTTTGCCTCCCCCCTACCAACCTTCCTTTATCTTCCACTGATATAAAAATGCATCCAAAACTTCACTCGAGTGAATATTTTATTGGATTTCACTGGTAGGTAGGTTCTGACTCAGATTTGTGATATCTAGCAGGTCCCCAGATATAGACTTTGCAGTTGTCTGTATATCCTAGTTTTCGTGCTTAGAAACACAGATCTTTGGAGAGACTTCGTGGCTTGGTGCGGTCCAAAGTACAGATCATTAAGGTTAGTTTGGACATTGTCCTTTATTCTGATTTCCTTTTCCTGTGGTTGTGTGGGGTTTTTCTGGTACCTCAGGAGGCCAGTTACTTGGCATGCTCTCATCTTGCGTTCATTTCTCGAGAACCAATTGTCCTAGATTATGTTCTGAATTACACAGTTTTGTACCATCCTTGTTCGAAAGGGGTTCTTAGTTTATCAAGTCGTGGTTGTTTTTCAGGATGGCTTCACGTCTGATTTAGTCCTCTCATTTTTTTTTTTTTTTGGGTGCAGATGGCTAGATTTGCTCTCCCATGGGTTTGAAATTTGGTTGAACAGGAGATTTGTTCCTGGGAGCTCTTATCTTCCTTAATGTACAGCTTTTTCATTATGTATAAAAATAATGTTTACTTGAAACTGTTAATGCACCTTGTTGTTGGGATGAAAAATTTGAACTTATATGTTATTTGCTTCATCTTGTTGGGTTTTAATCTTCATGTTCTCTTATCGCGGTTGAGATTCAAGAGATCACATATTGGACCTATGATACGTTTGGAACATGGAGAAAATAGAAAAAAAAAAAAAAAATAGAGGAAGATAAAATCTAGGCGCGCGGGAGAGGCGAGGACAAGGGGAGGACCCGCTAGGCTCAGGCATAGGACACGAGTGCGTGGATGCTGTAGCCTTAGCCGAGACACCCCAGGCGTGCGCACGTGAGCTTGCATTGCACGACCGGGGCCTGCGTGGTGTTGTTCGAACGCCAAAGTCGGGTTCGAACACAATGCCCGGACTGGGTTTTCCAGATTTGGTTCTTAGGCTCTGTTTTGGCCATTTTGTATTTTTGTGTTAGTAATGTGTATTTGTGACCATGTGGAATATATATGAGAGGATTAAAACATATGATGATTAAAATTAAATATATAATCATTACTAAAATTTAAATTTCATAAATATTCGAGTTCAATAACTAAAATTGTCAAATATTGACAAGGTTTTCATTTCAAAAGTGGTACATCTACTGTTCAAATTAAATCATGATGTTAGCGCATAACACAAATTGAAGGCGTAAAATATATCTAAGTTTATCATTCTATCTTGATGAAGTTTTTAGTGGCGGAATTCGGGGTGAGAGAGAGAAATCGGATTCTGAAAATTGCTGGAACCGAAGAAATGAAAGTTTTCGTTCATTCCTTTTTCGTCCTGAATATATCGCCAATCTCAAACTATTTTCTGAGTTTTAATAAACTAACCTCTTCTTATTACTCTCCTATGTAACTCTACTTGATTCACTCACCAATAAGGTGACCATTTCGTGGAGGATTTCTTCCTCATCAGTCCATGTCTGACATTCTCATCATACACCAAAAGCAAGCCATGGAAGTCAAGTTTTTACTTAGTAAATTATTTAGGTTAAGTGCAAATTTGGCAAGTTGGGGAGATAAAAGAGTGTAAATTATTTCTCAGACGAAGCATGCAAGTAATTTAATTGGGTAGAAGCAAGAATCATATGGTGTTTGAAATAGGCTCTGCAAAATATGAAAATCTCTCCCAACGAGTCAAGAATATGACTCTTCTGGCTCATGGGTTTGGTTTATTTAAATTGAACGTATGGGATAGGAAGTGTTTGGCTTCAAGAATTAGCAATTCAACATTATTCTCCATCTTAATCCCAATTGAGAGTATAAAATCCAATAATTTTTTTTTCTATTATCC
>JAVXUM010000046.1:2937004-2959982 GCA_035590655.1 Pouteria glomerata
TTTAAATTTTGAATATCTTATTTAAATATAAATATATCATATTTGAATATAAAAATTGAAATATAATAACATTGTTTTAGTTAAGTCGTTTTAGGTTACAACAACGATTATAATAATAACCTTCTGGCTTGTAGAGCAGCAAACACCCCGCTACGAATTGAATTTAAACCCGATTTTATTTCAGGTTAAATCCGATTAAATTATTTAAAGTCGGGGCACCCGGCCCAGTGGCCCGCCCAAGTATCTCTCCGGTTGTCGCTCGCAAGTTTTAAGAGAAAGTTCGGTTTTCGCTAACTCAGAGAGGTGGAAAGACAGATCAGAGAGAAGTCGAACAGTAGGAGGGAAGAGAGAGAGAGAGAGAGAGAGAGAGAGTTGTGGGTGGAGAGATATGGACGAAGAAGAGATAGAGAAGGCAGTGATAGCGTATTTGAAGAAGAAGGGTTTCAAGCAGACCGAGCTCGCTTTTCAAGAAGAGCAGCAACAGACCAAAAACTCCTCTTCCAACTCCTCCGCCAATTCCCACACCGATCCCGACATTGCCAAACAGCTTCTCTCCTTCTCCGAGTACGTTCATTGCATCCCCCTCTCTGCACTCTGATAATTTTACGTTTACTTGGTAGATTTTGGTTTCGAATTATTTAATGTTAATCCATTTAACTTGAACCTGGCACAGTTCGGTTTTTAATATTCTTGAGTTTGTGGCTTGGTTGCTAGCGCGTATCAGTTTAACAACTTCTGAACATTTGAAATTTACGGGCTTTTATGGGAAAAAAAAAAAAAAAAACTGAAATCGCTTGAATTCCCTACTTTTGGCTTTTTAATTTTCTTAGGTTTGTGGCTTGGTTGTTAAGAAGGTATCAGTTTAACAACTTTTAGGTATTTTGAAATTTAAGGTTTTTATCTGGGGACAAACTGAAACCTTTTTTAAATTTCCGTTAGTGATAGTTTGCAATTCGTCACTCACTCGTGCTAATGAATGTACATATAGCCTTAATGGGTAAGATGATGTCAAGATATAAGGATTGTTTGGGTTCAAGTCAATGGAGTTTCTAGTAAGGTGTGGCACAGGGCAACCTTAACCCAAGAAAATAATACATTTACATTTAGTTGAGGAAAAAGCTAAGTTTAGTTGAGCTGAGATATTTGAAGTGGCAAGATAACCGATTGCTTGATTTTATTACATAGCTAGGAAGACCCTTTATATTTATGAGCAATTGTTGACACAAAAAATGATTAATTTTTTTTTTATGCAAAACTATGTAGAGTTGAAAGCCAAGGTTTTTGGGATTTATTTGACAATTTAAATTTAGCTGTTTGTATCATAGCTAAAGAAAAAATTTAACTAGTCTTCTCGGCCATTTTGAAGGCTGTGGTTCTTGAAACTTGACGTCTTTGGAAATATTTCTTCATTGGTGGTAATTGTCTTAATTTGTTTATGTAGTGAGTTTTAAAAATTTGAGGAATTGGTGTTGGGAGGTGAGATGCTGATATTATTTTTAGCCATTCCGGCTTGGTAACAATCAATATTTCCTATCAAATCTAAGAAATTCGTGAAAACTTTGCAAATAATCTACACAAGAACAAATACATTTTAAGCATGCAACTTTGCCAACCTTTATCAATCCTTCGTAACAAGATCACAAACAAGATTAATAAAGGGGTCAAAATAACTTTAGACAGGTACAAAAGGACAAATGAGAAAACTAAAAGAAGTAAGGGATAAGTATGGGGTAATCAAAGTTCATCCCTTTCCCATAAATAAAAATAGTCAATAAATAAATAGACAAAAATATTTAAGGATGGTTGTGGCTGGATTGGATGTTTCGATCGTCTAGGAATAATTTTGTGCATGGTTAATGGCGGGAGTCTCTAGAGGTGAGGGGAGTGAGAGTAAGGGAAGTTTGGAGAGAGAAAGAGAGAGTATAGAGGCTACGACTGTATTTAGGGTTAATGTAGAAGGGTATATTTATAGGAAGGTAGTTTAGACTTGTGGCGGCTAGTGAGGTAACAATTTGGTTAAGTGAATGGTATTGTCTGTTGTGCGGGTAGGCGTTGTGAGGATTAATGGGGGCGATGATCTCACAGGGTTTTGTCTTATAAGTTATAATATTTCTTTCTATTCTGATTGAGGGAGTCTTGAAGAATCTCCTAATTCTAGGCACCAAACCATTACTCTCTGATAATCCCACACATAGGGAAGGGTTATGAGACCCTCAAGGGTGGAAGTTCCCCTGAAGTTTGAGATCCATGGGCCTTACTTCAAGCCTAAGTTAAGTCTCATGGAGGGAGATATGGAGATATCAAGCTCTGACAAAAACGTGGAGGTTCCTTGATCGCGGGAGGGAGATCATGGTATCCACGTCATGAGTAACCTCTTAAAACTTTAACATCTAGGAAGAAATTGACTAGTGGGTGTTTTTCCCCCTTCTTGTTCTGTATTTTGATCGGCATCTTTTGTTTTGTTTTGTTTTTTTGTTTTTTTTAATTTTTCTACCTTTTTGCAAAATTTATATTTGTTTTGGTTTCAGATCAGAATATGTTCCAGCACAGTACCACGATGGATACGGCAAGCTTAGGTCATGGACTTACAGTTCACTGGATTTGTACAAGGTAAGTAGTTTCTGAGTTGCAGGCCTCCTAAATTCATGTCATAATTTGCAGTTTATGTTTTTCTACTGAAGTTTCAGCTGTTGCTCTTTAAATTGGTCTGGTAGCATCAGTCATAAATTTAAGGATGCAATTGATTGGTGAACTCTGATCCCATACTTGCACTGCAAAAAGGATAGTGTTTTCCAAAACCTACCCCAACATCAGATAGGAGGGGTGGGGCAAATGCACGTATTGAGCGAAGGCAAGCCAGTATTACATTAATGGTTTGGTAATGTCATCTATTAAAAAATCTGGTATTAGACTCAAATTATTCTCTTAATAATATGTATCGAAGTAAAAAGTAAGCATTAATGCAAGATGCTTTGGGCACAAAAATTAAAAATTGCAAGAGAAGAAGAAAATAAGAAATTTAAACCGGAGCCAAATGGTTTCCATTTTTCTTCAGTAATTTAATGCTCCAAATTTAAGTTGGTGCAGACAGTCCTTGTTTGTTAGAACCCTGGGCTAAAAAAAGTAATATAAAATTAAACATGAAGGAAACTTGGATACCTTAAAGTGGGGAACTTGAAACTTAGGGTGATTGTGATAATAAATGGTGATGTGGCTGTGAACATGGACTTTGGCATTATCGAGGTGGTGACATTCATGGAGATTGGAAGAGACTGAAAAGGTTATTGGGATGAGATTGTGATAGACTAATTGTGGATTGAAACCTTATAATGGCCTCATTTGTGATAGGGCGATAGAGGACTTTTGGACTTGTGGCCCCGTCTTAATCAATTGAACATGTAACATTGTTTGGTTACCCTAAAAAATGAATAGGAAAATTAAAACATTGACACATTAGTTCTGGCCTTATGATCTGAGTTGTAGAAAGGTTTCCTTTGGGCAATAAGAAAGCCTCTATAATTTTGAGCTGCTTCTTGAATTGTGATCTTTACTAGTGTGCTTTACCTTAGGGCAAGTCTCAATAACAGTTTCATGACCTAAATCTCTCTAGAAGTTTATCCTATCAGCTGATTCTATCCAATCTGTAGCCTAACTGCTTTCATGATATCATATTTCTTCAAGCAGCTATGGTGGCATCCCTTTGATGCTGATCAATAATACATGTTTACTTGTTAAAAAAAAAAAAAAATTCTTTAAGCAGCTATAATTTATTGACCTCAAAAGACTCCTGCTGAACTGATGCCAATTTTGTAAAGCAATTTTAATTGATTGCTGACAAATAGTGTTTGATGTGCTTCCCTGTATTCTAGATCCAATATTACTATGATCAAGTTTGTGTCTTTATTGATGAGCATTTGTATTTCTTCCCTCACCTTTACTTTTTGAGGAGCCTGTAAAGAACCCTTAATGGACAAGATGACAATTCATGGGGAAATTGCAACCATTGATCATTTTTAATTTCAATTCCGTGGAACTGTTTGTTCTGTAGGTGTTCAAAAACATGCTAGAGGGTTGTACACATACTATTTGTGTGCAGCATTGAGAGAAAATAACTATGGTCAATTGCAAGAAGTTACTGCAAAATATAAAGTGGAATAGTTTTCGTTGGAATAATATATGTTATCCTCAAATTTGTAGGTAACTGCAAAAGCCATGGAAAGACATTTTATAGAAGCAACGTAACAAAATTATTTTTTTATTTTGGAAAATGCTATAAATTGATGGGGCTTCAAAATAGGGGGTTCACTTTATAATAATGTAGATTGTTAGGTATAGTTCTGTTGATTTCAGAATAAAATTTTCTGCCCTTGTTTGATTTGGTCGATGATATTTCCCTCTAATTTTGGATCTTGTATAAAATTCCATTTCACCTTACTCGGAGATTACCCATAATGGTTGTTCTTCAATTCCAATTTATTCAGTAAAATTATCTGAGTGTAAGTCAATGTATTTGATGTGTCTTGACGTTGCAACCTTGAGACAAATCAACTTAAATTGTGACTTTGAGGTTGAATCTCGACTATACCTAACTAGATCACTTGGCTTGTTTTCTCCCAATACAGCATGAGTTGCTTCGTGTCCTCTATCCAGTATTTATCCATTGTTTCATGGATCTTGTGGCAAAGGGTCATATTCAAGAAGGTACGCTTGAGAGTTGCTGTACTTTGTGTTATTTTGTTTCTTAGGCTGCGCCTTTCCAATTCAGTCATTTAATGTGAAAAGCATGCTGTGCTTACTATTGATATCTATGTCTGAATCTTCAGCTAGAACTTTTTTCAATAGCTTTCGTGAAGACCATGAAATGATGCACTTACGTGACCTCCAAAAGTTGGAAGGTGTTCTTTCGCCCTCTCATCTGGAGGTAATAATATCCTAGGCAGTTATTTAGGATTTATACTTCCAATGCCAAATCAAACAATTCCTTATTAACCTTTGTTAACTACTCGCAGGAAATGGAGTTTGCCCATTCTTTGAGGCAGAGCAAAGTGAACATAAAGATATGTCAGGTTATCCCTTGATTCCTGTTCAGTTAGCCATTCATGTACTCATATGCGCATATATATTATGATTTGGTTTCATTTAGCATTATCATATCACCATAGTCTCTACTTAAAAAATAAATGGCTCTTGGCATTGTCAAGGTTAACACAATTTAGAGCATTAGATCGCAAGATTTTTCAGCTGCTGTATCATTTTTGACCGTGTCCTTTTTATTTTATACTTTCTTTCAGTATTGTGTGTTGCTATTGGAACCACGATACATGGATCTAGGAGGGTATTTAATTTAAATTTTATTTCATTTTTTGTCATTCATTTTGGTCCATTGACTATTGTCATATATGCTTTGTGTCTAGCCAAACCATATTTCACTAGTTTTAAATTTTAAATTAACCAAAAAAGGTCATACCCTGAGCTTAGGGCCCCCACCGCCCCTGCCCTGGAGCATCGTGAGGGAGGTAAATCGCGGGATGTGCGTCGGATGGCCAGGGTGCGAGCGCTCGCCTTTACCGATCACGTGCAATGCAGGTTCAATATCGCCATGGGTGGGAATCGAACCCGCGCCGGCTGGCGTGGACTTAACCGCACGCTCGCCCTTTGCCATTCGACCTATGCCCCGGGGGCTTTTTTAACAGTTTAAGTTATTGGGACAATTGGTGTCTAAGCATGGTATTAGAGTTTTGGTTCTAAGAGGCCTTGGGTTCAAGTCTCATTATCAATGTTCATTCCTTGTTTATTCTTGTATTGGTGCCATCTTATTTAATTTAGTTTGTTTGTCGTTACTATGCTTGTGATTTAGGGTTGAACGTGACAGGAAATGTTGAATATTAGAAATCTTCAAACTTGTGAACAATCTTTGTTGGATCGCAGAATTGAATTGATCTTCAAAAACTTGGAACTAGAATATTCGAATGAAACCCGATAAATCAATTTGATTTATCGAAACATCTCTGTAAGAGATAACAAAAGAGCTTGAGTTTGGTCCACGAACGGGGTGTAAACAAACAAGTGTGAAGTAGACAAACAATGCAAATCATGATAGACAAACCTTTGATTTGCCAACAAGGATAAGCCAACTCGAGTTATTGTGATAGTATAGATCTATCGTTGTGAACACAAAGGTGGCCAAATATCAAATCTGCATCAATAACAAATTGGGTTTCACCACTGAACGCCAAACGACATGGATATAGAAACATATCTTTAAACTCAACCATTTTTTTCTACCCCACTTTAGCCAAATGCAAATTGGAAAAGCTGGCACAAGAATGAAATAGGTAGTGAAAGGGCAAAAATTGGCAACAGAATACGCAGCAAATCAACTATAAAATAAGCTATCTGTCATGTTGCAACACAAGCTGCAAAACTGCTGTGAGAGAATTGTTGTGAATTTTCCGGCAAAAATACCCTGAAAAAGTTGCTACAGAACACTACATATTATCTGTTGCAAAAAATACAATAATTGGACAGGTGTCTAATGGGAGACTTCCTTACTGCCCGTAGGCAAGGTGGAAATTGAGTGGAGAAACTTAATATGGGAGGATCGCTTGCTCTGCTAACATGTGAAAAGAACATAATTTTCTGTATTGGAGACTATGCCTAATTAGTTTGTCTCGGCTTCTATTTATAATAAACTATGAAACAAAATATTGATACAAGAAGATTTGATTTCTCAATCAACTCCCTAAAATTACTCTAACGAAAGATACATGGAATATTGAGAGATTGAAAAAATATTGAGTTTCAACAATGTACATGGTTAGACGCATTTTCTAACAGTTTAAACTTTTGCATTATTGGTGACTTAACAAATATAACTTTGGGGTTTGGTCCAAAACTTATGCTTTATCTTCTAGATGTGCCATTAGAGAGTAAGCAAGAAGACGTCTATGCTTTCCATCTGGTCTCTCAAAGTACTATGAATAACATCTGTGCCAACATTCCTTCAATGGAGAGGGAATAGCCAGATGACAGAGGGAATAGCCAGATCAATTTATAGCTAAGCTTTTTAGTTTTTCCATCCTCAACTTGGTTTAGATTTTGGTACTAAAAATTGATAGTTGATTACAAGTTCATCATTTACATATGGGGTTATGACTGCTTTAAATGTCGACTAAATTTGTTCCATGTTAAGAAGTGGAAATTCATGGTTGCAATTGTGTTCTACTCACTGATCTAGGGACAGCTTTGGTGTCATTATAAAGCTAGGGCATTGGTTGTAGTGCAGTGATAAATTGTCGTGCTTTTAAGGGGGAACGCTTTGCTTGAACCACTAACAATCCCCCCCCCCCCTTCTCTCTCCCTTCTCTTTAAAAAAAATGTGTTTGTATGAAGTTTAGTTTCATGCATGTTATTTAGTTTGACCTTTATGGCCTAGGGTATTGATGTGGAGGGGGGAGGGATAACCCCTTCATTTTTGCTTGTTCTTATGCTTGTATCGCACATATTTGCTGAAAGAAAAATAAAAAGGAAAGAAGAGATAAAGTTTTTCACGTAGGAGATTTTTTTTTTAATTGTTTTAGTTTAAATAATTCTTGTTATGGTTCAGCACAACAAACATCGATTTTCTAAACCACAGCAAACCTTTTAGATGTACGACCATATTGTAGTACAGTTAATGTTTTTTATATCATGTCAATTGAATTGGTGGTATGTTTTATTATAGTTGAGTGTTTGAAAAAGAAAAGGAGTATTGTGTAATTGTTCTATTGTTAGCTCTGCAAATTTTAATGATGTCGTAAAATAATTTTATTAGTTATAACAGTAATATGATCGATCTTAACCTACTTGGCTGTCTATTTTTAGTTGCACTTAACTACTTATGGCATCCTGCCTTTGGATCACTCACAGTGTCCTTTACTACAGTTTCCAGTTTATTAGAAGCCAATATTTATCCTTGCATAATTAAACTTTAAAATTTTTGAGAACTATTTTTATGTTGTTGGAAGTTTGATAATCAACTGCCTCTGCTTTCTTAAAATGGGAGAAAAACGGAGAAATACTCTGCTATTTTTGATTGATAAATGGGAAAAAAAAGTTGTGCATGCAAGGCAAGTACGAATATGTCTGTTTGGAAAAAATATTTCCTTGAGCTAGTTGAAAAGGTATTAAATTGCGGAGATCTTAATAAAAGACCGGTGGAGACCTGGCAGTTACAAGAACTTAGCTTGGTTCAATTAACAAGAAAGATGCTATAGGATGTAGTCTAGAATTTTTTTCTGTACCATTTTTTTTTTTTTTGGGTGAATAAATGTACTGAATCTTTTTAGTGAAACTAAATGCTTGTGGGCTAAATTATTTGGATGATGAGGGGTAGGATGAAATATTGTGGAAGGCCTTCAAAAATGGACTTTTTTTCAGAATTTTAGAGGGCTCTTTTTGGACAGATAGAGTGCTTCCCCTCTTGGATATATGGAGAACCAAGGCTTTCCCTTAGTGGAATTATTTGTTTGGATGGTATCTTCGGAGGATATTCTTACCAAGGATAATCCTAGGAGGAGAGAGAAGTTTATTCTTGATTGGTGCTACACATGCAAGAATGTTGCCAAGTCAGTGGACCATTTCTTCCTTCACTTCCTAATAGCCAGAGATATTTGGAGCTTGGTTTTTTCCTTGTTTGGTTGATGTGGGACATGCATTCCTCAGTTGTGGCTTTGATGATGGCTAGTTGGAGGTGCTGTTACCCTAGGAGGATGAGCAAACATATACATGATGCTGCTTTGTTATCAAGGATTAGAGTTGTCTATTCAGTTTTTAGGGAATCATTCTTTTTTCTTGTTTTATGGGCTTGTTATCATCTGTTTATTTTCTTTTGTTGAGTTTTGGAAATTATATGCATGTTTCTAAATATTGTGGTGACCAAACTTTCCGGGCTGTGGTTTTGTCTATGAAAATTGTGCATGAGATTTATACCAAACAAAAAATAAATAAATAAGTAGCATTGTTTACTTTTCTATTTTTTGTTTTTGTTTTATGTGTTTTATGTTTTAAAAATCTTAAAACAAGGAAAATAGAAAATGCTCTATTTTCTTTATTTTGGGTTATTCAAAATGACTTTTTGTCATTTTTCATTTAATGTGTAAATCCATTTTTTGTTTTCTAAAACAAATTTTGAAAACTCGAGTAACCAAATGTGTTTTTAAGCTGTTTTTCTTATTTTCAAAATTGTAAAATAGAAAATGAGTTCAAAACAGAAAATAGAAAAACAAAACAGAAAACAAAAAATAGAAAAACAAAATAGAAAACAAAAAATAGAAAAATAAAACAAATGTCACCTAAATAAATTGTTTCATGTGGTCATCATCTGTTATGTAGTTCTTATGTGGGACCTGAAGAGGAGCTGGGAGAAGAGTTTAAAATGCTTTGGTAACAGAAATGATGTGGACAGAGCAATTAAATATATGCAGAGGCACTCGAAGAGTTGGCTTCATAGCTCAACGTAATTGTTTGGTTAACAACTTAACAACCTACATTTTAAGTATGGCAGAATTTGGGAAGATTGACATCGTCTAAAAAGATTGATTATTCTTCAGTGTGTATTATGTTTGAGATGGACGTAGCACTGCTTGAGCTAATCTTTTGTTGCCCTCAAAATTCGGCAAGTTACCAGCTACCACTATGAGAACTTGTACTCATTTGCAAAAATGCGTCAGCTGAACCAGTCTACAGAATTCACTTGTGCAGATGTTGTTTTGTCTAATGCTCTGACAATATGCAGATTAAGGGTGCACTTGGTCAGTTTGGTTTGGTCTTATGCTGCATCTGGTACCAAAAGAACCCCCCCTCCCCCAAAAAAAAAAAAAAACTGAGCCAGACATAATTGGACCAGAAAAATTCTGATTTGTTTCCAGATTGGTACTCTAATTAGTTATTGATTCCTAACAGCTGGCATTAAACCTTGCCTAATTACCTTAGACAACAATTAAATCATTCAGCCAACCCATAAAGTAGTCAGGCTTAACTGTGTAATCTTAACTTGTGACCAACTTATGTAAGGAGGATAAAGTATATATAGTAGTAATACATGAATATGTACTTTCTGACAGCTGTGACATTTAATTTTTGCTGGGACAATGACCCGTTTAAATTCATGATGAATTGGAAGGTGAGCTTATATTAGATATTGATTTCTATGCAGCTGAATTCTTCCCTGATAGATCAGAAGTGCAATGTCTACATCGATGGCAGAAGGTTCTCAATCCTGAACTTGTTAAGGGGCCTTGGACACAGGAGGTCAGCACCTAGCTTCTTCAACTTTTTTGTGACATTTTCTTTTCCACTGGTTTTGTAATTGAGTCTGAAACATTTTTTTTTTCTTTGAGAATTCATTTCGAAGATGAGATGTTTGCCTGTTGCTGCTTTAATTCATAGGAGGATGATAAAATCATGGAACTGGTATCAAGATATGGGCCTACAAAATGGTCTTTCATAGCCAAGTCTTTGCCGGGTCGTATAGGGAAACAATGTCGTGAGAGGTAATATTGTGGTTAATATTCCTAATTTGTTGTTCTGCATCCACTCTATTGCACTTAATTGTACTTTAATTGTGGTGGCAGAGCTCTATGATATTGTATGTTTAGAGTTCTTTCTTTTTATTTGTTTTCAAGTTTTGCGGTTATGTTTTACTGCATATTTCTTAACTGATATGAGAACTTTGTTCTACGTGTATAGTTTCTTTTTCTATTTTTGTGTGTCATCCATTCTGACATCCTGGTGTTTTGAGATCCTGAAATCTTGCCTATAGTTGGCAATTTATTCATTGAGCTTTGATTGTGATGCTTGAATATTTTCAGGTGGCACAATCATCTTAATCCAGATATAAAAAAGGATGCTTGGACTTTGGAGGAGGAAATGGCTCTCATGAACGCCCATCATATACATGGGAACAAATGGGCTGAAATAGCTAAGGTTCTACCTGGAAGGTATTTTCTCTTGTGATATATTCATGTTTTATTTAATAGATAAAAATCCATATCTTGATAAATATATTGAGGGATACCACCCAAATACAGAAGATTGAGCAAACAAAAAGAAATCTAAGCTTCCATATCTTCAACAAAGAACAAAAAACTATTTAAATCAGGATCTATACCTCTCAATATTCATCTGTACAAAGTTGACAAAAGAATTCCTTTCACCTTACACAATGAAAAGTTCTTCTATTTCTTTTCGCTCCAAATCAACCAAGTTGAACAAAATGATGCTTTCCAAACTCTATTTTTTAGTTGAGCAACCTTACTTTCCTATCAAGCCTCAAAAGTTTGATTCACTTTTTTTTTTTTTGGGAAACTTTGTACATCCCAAAAATGGAAGTGTTAAATCCCAAAATTCCTTAGACCGTGAGCAATGAACAAAAAGATATTTGATGGATTCCGCATCATTTTTACATAAGCAACATCAGTTAGCCATAGCCCTTGTTCTCAAAATGAGATTATCTATGGTTAGAATTTTCATGAATCAAACACCATATAAAGAAAGCATCCTTTGGGGGAGCTCCAAACCTTCAAATGTTTTTTTCAAAGGAAATTACTTTCTTTTCTACCAAGCAAAATATTCTAAATATGATTTCACAGTTAAGAGTCCCGATTTAAACATTCTCTAAGAAATTCTATCCTCCACCACTCCCACCTTTGATGCATACAATTTAACCAAAAGAGTATCAAAAACTCTCCGATTCCCAAATGTCGAGGTTTTTACGTAGAGTAATGCTCCAAACAACATTTTCTCCATCTAGAGAGAGTATCTTGCCTTGGTGTGTATCTTTGACAGAGTAGCTTGCTAGAGAAGTTCTTTGTTTTCTTTGTTTTGGAGAGGCGTGTTTTTAAAATGGCTTTGCATGGTTTCATAATGGCTTTCACGTGCCCGTCTACTATTATACAATGGGTTCTACCAAAGGTTGTTTATGGGATCCTACATGTGATCACTAGGGGGTTCCTCCGGATTAGATTGAGGATCATAAAATCCTACAAAAAGTGAGAAATAATCTAATAATATTTATGGTAAATAATAATTTCATCACTCCAACTTTACTTAAAATTTTGTGATTTTAAAAGTCGTGGTTCTCCCATGGTTGGTAAACATTAACAAAAAGACAAGACAATTTTGTAAAAATCTCTCAGCTTCAACTTACTTGTTGTACTACTTTTGCTTGCCCCAACTCCAACCAATAGAGTGCCATGAATTAGTTTGGAAAGCTTGCACCAATCCTCACTCATCATTAAATTTTGTTTATGCAGGACTGATAATGCAATCAAGAATCACTGGAATAGTTCCTTGAAGAAGAAGTTAGATTTCTACTCGGCTACAGGGAACCTTCCCCCAGCTACAAAAAATGGCACGATAAATGGTGTGAAAGACACAAATAGAACAGCTCCAACTGGAAATTTGCATAAATGTTCAAGTAAAGGATTGGAGTCTGCCCAGACTTCATCTGGAATTACAGACAATTGTAAAATAGGAGATGACTGCAAAGATCTAGAGTCAACCCCATTTCAAGATATGGGAAATAGCAAAGATCTAGAGTATTCCCCATTTCAAGATATCTCCTCAAATGTTCCAGCAACTGAATCTGTTGATCCTGAAATTGTAAAATGTGATCCGCCATCTTCAGGAAGATATTTTAGAAGTGGCTGTTCGAATGAAGTGCCAAATTTTGAGAAATGGACAACTAATGGTGATATTTATCGAGACAAAGTGAAAGGAATGTCTCTGGAATTTGAAAGTCCAACATATGGCTCATTGTACTATGAGCCACCACAAATTGGAAGTTGTGTGGATCTTTTGAATATGGCTTGGATGCAGCGAGATTCTGACTCTGGTCCAATCCTATCCCCTATTAACTTCTTCACTCCACCTTGCGTGAAAGGTTATGATACTTCCGTTAGGAAGAGTCCAGAATCAATATTGAAAATTGCTGCCAAGAGTTTTCCTAATACTCCTTCCATATTACGGAAGAGAAAGACAGTAGCTGTGACATCTATGCCATCAGATGCACTTAGAAAAGCTGAAGGGGAAGCATTCCAAGACAGCTTCCATACTTCAGATGAACAAGAGCAAACTGCAAATCGTTCTGGGTTGCGAGATGGAAGTTTTTGTGGAAGTCCTGGTCTTGATAATGGCACAACTGGGCTATTTAATGCTTCTCCTTCTTATCGTTTAAGATCCAAGCGAACTGCTGTTTTCAAGTCTCTGGAAAAGCAACTCAAGTTGACATTTGACAAAGAGCACCAAGGTGCTAATCACGAACCAGTGGATTCAACTGTGAAAGGAAATTGTCCAGTAACCAAAGATTGTTCTGGTGCATCAAAGATGGGTCTGACCTAGTACATAAATCTTGTAAGTTTTATTCACCAACAGTTTCTCTGGTCTGACTTGCTGGTGCTTTATACATTTCCTTGGATCTCGTGTTTTTATTTCTGTTATGTACTTGATTGCGTGAGAACTAAATCAGAACCATTAGCAAATGATTGCCTGCTTCGTCAAACCAAATTTAACAATTTTTGTTCGGTAACTGGAATAAAGCGTTGAAAGAAAGTGTCCTCAATGATGAACCAAGGACCTGCTTTGAACCCACATCTTTTCACATTGGTTATGGCCGAACTTACTAAACATATTGAAGATGATGTCCCTTAGTTTATGGTGTTTACAAATGATATTATATTGATAAATGAAACTAATCTGTCGTTAATGATAAGTTAACATTTTGGAGGCATACTTTGGAATCGAGATGTTTTAAGAGATGTAGGCCTAAAAGTATATGCATTGTGCATTTAGTAAAAATAAAATTACGAATGAGAGTTTAGTAAAAGTTTAGGATTAAAAAGTGTCAAAAAGTGATTATTTTCAATATCTTGGATCAGTTATTCATGCAAATGGAATAATTGAAGATGATGTTATCTATAAAATTCGAGTTAGGTAATTAAAATAAAGAAATACCTCGGGTGTTTTATGTGATTGGAGAATCGCCACTAAGCTAAAAGGAAAATTATATAGGATGGTTATAACTTATAACACTAAGTGTGTTTTATGGCATAGAGTGTTAGGTCATTAAAAAAGAACACCGAGTGTAGCAGAAATAAGAATGTTAAGATGGATGTATGGTAATAAGAAATGAAGATATCCTAAAAAAAGTTGAGACAACTCCAAAAGAAGATAATACGAAGAGAAAAAATCGTTAAAGATGTACCAGTTTATCAATTCAAATAGAAGGGATAAAGATGACTAAAGATAGATGTAATATTACATAGGCTGAAATTGTGATAAAAAAACCTAATTTCATATTACCTCACAGATAACATAATTCATCACATAAATGAAGAAGAGCATTTGTATAGCTGATCCCAACTATTTTGGGACTAAAGTTTGCTGAGTTGAGTAGTAGTTATTTTAAAGATATTTATTTTCCCAGTGGTTTATTTATGGGTGGATATACCAAGTAAGGGCTAAGTGGGGACAATTGATCTAGAAAAATACACTAAGCCCTCATTTGTCTAGAAATTTTACTTTTGTCCTATTCTCTCTTTCTTTTTTTTCATTTTTTTTTCTTTTTTTTTTTTTTTTTGGGTCCCAGTTCACTTGAAAATTGTATTTTTGCCCTCTTTAATTACAAATCTTGGGTCCGCCCATATGCATTTGCATTTCTCTGATTTTTAATTAATTGCTTTCAATGATCAATCATATGTTTATAATTGTATTATTTTGAATGACACAGGGATGCTCCTAAAGATAAGAAGCTTAATTAATGTGGGTTAGAGTCTTCAAAATTTCACTTGACGCGACGAAGACAAAGGAAGTAACAGTGGTTTCTTTCTTGTCGTGTCTTTGTGTGTGTGTGTGTGTGTGTGTGTGGAGAAAAAGGAGTGAAGAGTTGTGAAAGGAAATGTAAACAATGAATACGGATCTGTACAGAAACTGCCACCAAGAGAAGGGGAGGACTCCGCTGGCTGTCAAATTGATTGGAAGCGCGGTTCTTCTTTTTCCTCGTACCTTCATTTCTTTTTATGTCTCTCTCACAAGTTTAGGATCATTATAGAACAGCTAGTTTTAGTTCAAATAAACATGGGGAGAGGTTTTGCTTCTTGCTAATATTATTGTTTCTGTTGGTAGAATGATTGACAAAAGAACTGATTTATAGTTCAGTCACGAAAGCTTTCCTTATTGACAGATTATAATTGGGTCCCAATTGGTTTCAGAAATTTTGGGTTTTGATAATAAATGATAAAGCAATGTTTATTGATGAAGAGTTTATAACTCTTTTGGAGTAACATGAGATTGAATTGCAAGTTTGCAACAGTTTGAGCAGCATTCATTGTGCGTGACTGCATTATTATTATTATTATTTTATTTTGTTTTATTTGTTTTTGTTTTTCGGTAAGTTGTTTGACTGCATTTTATTTACATTTTCAGATAAATTTTCCTAACTTATTCAGTTTTTTTTTTTTTTTTTTTTTAAAAAAAGCTGTATGTCAGTTTATTTCTTCTTTGTTTGGGAGAGATGGAAAGGGAGTGAATGGTAAAGAACATAGTTAAAAATATTATTATGCGTATAAAAAAATGTTTATTTGTGATGAATGTTTGTGAAGATAATTAAAAATAGTAAGGATAAGGTAAAGAAAATATAATTTATAACTTTTTATACTACCCCAAGCTGGGGTTGAAAGAAACGTTCGTCAGTGAATGCGAATGGAGGTGGATTAGGAACTCCATTTCTTTCCGTACGCTGTCTCCTAAAAAATTGTAGTTCTTTTCACTCTCATTTTCAATTTTTTTTTTTTCTCTCTCTCTTTCATTGTCATTCACCCAAATAGAGAACAAGGGTCTTAAATTTTAATTTATTGCA
This sequence comes from Pouteria glomerata, assembly GCA_035590655.1. Lineage (NCBI taxonomy): Eukaryota > Viridiplantae > Streptophyta > Magnoliopsida > Ericales > Sapotaceae > Pouteria > Pouteria glomerata. Next base: position 2,952,900 of record JAVXUM010000046.1, read on the forward strand.
ATATCGACACCTGAGCCTTTTTTAGAACATTTTTGATTGAATATCTTTATTTTATCCTAATTTGTATGATCGTGGCGTGACTATTTAACAAGAAATTTGCCAATCGGTGGTTGAAATTGTGACAAATTAAAGCTTCACGTCTTTAATTATTATAATTAAAAAGAACATCTTTAAATTATTATAGTTGAAAAATCAAGCTTTAAGATTTACGGGTGCGTGCAGTTCTTAACTCTTAACTTAGGAGTGAAATCAAGCCGAGTCGATTATTATCATGTTCGAGTTCAGCTTGAAAATTTTGTAGCAGGCTCGTTCGAGTTCAGCTTGAAAATTTTGTAGCAGGCTCGTGCTCGAGCTCGAGTTCGAATAGTTAGTCAAGTTCAAGCTCGGCTCACGAATAGCTTGGTTAAGCATTGAGCTAAATTTCGTTCGTCCCAAAATCAAAACTACCCTTTTTTTTTTTGTAATTGTGACCTCATATATATTATTTTATAATACATATATATTAAAATATTTAATTTATTAAAAATTATTAATTTTTACTAATTTTTTTTAATTTCTTCCCATTAAACATTGTAGTATATGAAATTTCCATCAAATTATATTTACTTATTTTTTTTACTCATCTTATACTTTTTTCCATTTAAAAAAAAAAAAACCCCCCACATAATCTGATTTTAAGTCAATGATAACGATAACCATTAATTCACTCATCAAACACGTCTCAACACGCAAGACTCCAAACTACCATAAATTCACTCATCAAACTTTTCAACAAACCCAATACGCAAGACTCCAGATTATACGACAGCAACAGCTACAACATTATATCGCCAACTTTTTCTAACCATAGATTAGGCTCGATCTTATCTCTAAGCACCCGTCTTTTCAACGTCATTCTCAAAGGGCCAAAACTTGCAATCTCTAAAAATCAATTAATTAAAAAAAAAAAAAAAAAAACAAGCACCAAAAATGGAAGCAAAAGAAATGAACTAACAGGAGTTTTTATTCCAACTCAAAAGCCTACATAGATCTCCATAAATAAATAGCAGAGACTCACTCATTAACCACCATTAACATACAAATCATGCGTTCAACCAGCAGAACCACACACACACACACAACCTACCAAGTGACCACTGGCTGATACCATATCCACTCTATTTCTACAAAAGCTTCCCCATTTCCATATATGCTCCATACCCACAAGCCCAAACAAACTACTTTAGTATATTATATATATTATATATAATACTGCTTTTTGTAGAAAGGCCGGGTGGGTGCAGCTCTCATTTGCAGTTGCATGGGTCGCAGGTGCATGGATCACAGGTGCATCCACCTTTCTCAACTCCAGCGCTCATCTCAGATCCCTCAAAGTAACTGCACATAAATATATATATGAAAGCACAGTTAAAACTGACTGATATATACATATATGTCCATATAGAGAGAGAGAGGGAAGGAGGGAAAGAGAGAGATACGTTTTCTTGGGAGCAACACCAACAACAAGAGTCTCGGTTGTAGTGGTCTCTGCGTCGCTCAAGCCAGGGTACTTCTTGCATCTGTCAAGATTATCCGATAGTTTTAGCGCACAGAATTGGATGATAAGTTCAGTAACTGGTGACCCAAAAAACACCTTCTCAAAAGAGGGATCAAATCAGAACCAAAACAGAGATCTCGCGGATCCGTTTGTTTTACCCGAAAATTAAATTCATTTCCTCGAAAATTTTCCGGATAAAAGTAGTCCAATAGAAAATCCGGGTAAAAATAAATCGTTTTCAAGTTCAGTAAAATACCCATCAAAAGAAAAATTTACAATTGTTAACAAGGTAGAAACTTTCCTGCCGGGAAATCATCAAGAAGCAATTTTCTCTCGAAACAAACACTGCGAAAATGAGAACTAAGAAAGTCTTACCCTACGCAGCCGCTGCCGCACTGGCAGCCAGTGCCGCAGCCACAGTTTCCGCCACAGCAAGACATTTTCACGGGGAAGAGAAGTTGGAAGAGAGAGATTAAGAAACGAAGCAACTCGAAAGCAACGGACTAAAAAGAGAGCGGAGGCTCCGGTCCTTGCAACGAGCAAAGGAGTACGAACCGAAGACACAAATTTATAGCCGAAGGCCAGGTGGGAGGGTGAGGCCATCGACGTACACGTGTATTATCATGATCTTACGTCCTGTTAATACCTACGGTCCCGATCTTCATTCTTCCATGTGCTAGTCTATTTTTTTAATGGCTCGGATGAGGCCATCGACGTACACGTGTATTATCATGATCTTACGTCCTGTTAATACCTACGGTTCCGATCTTCATTCTTCCATGTGCTAGTCTATTTTTTTAATGGCTCTGATCATCCCAAGGATGGGACTCTGGTACGTGAAAGCGCGAATTTCAGTGACTTATAGGCTTTGTTTGGATTAAAAAAAAATCAGCTTTTTTTTTTTTAGTAATTTTTTTTTTTGTCTTAAACGAATTTTTTTACTAAAATTTTATCTTTTAAAAAAAATTTATAATTTTTAGATATGTTAATAATATTAGTAAATTAAAAAATTAATATTTATTTGAATAAAAATAAAAAATAAAAAATAAAAAATTTATTTTTTCGTTACTTTTTTTTAACTAAATAAAACTCTTTTATTTAAATGGATAAGAATTTTTCTTTTTTTACAAGTAAAACTAATATGTTTAAAATTTATAATTTTAAAAAAAATCAAATTTTAATAAAAAATCATATAATACGTAAAAAATTACGAAAAAACCAAACTAATCCTCGGTAGAGCATATCTTGAATGTTTGACCCTCTTTTTTGTTGACACTATTAAAATACGAATATTTAGCAGAATCTGATAATTTTTCTTTTTAAATATTTGTCAAGATATTGAAATCACGGTCTCCTCGAAAGGTATTTGAAAGACTCTTTTTTAAAGGACCTTTTCATCAAATATATCATTGTACAGAAGAATTGGTTGCTAGAGTTTTTTATTTTTTATTTTTTATTTTTTAGTAAATATAAATTTTAAATAAAAGAGTATGAAGTAATTAAATAAATTAAAATTTAATTAATTAAACGTGAAAAAAATATCTCTTAATGCATGAAAAAGTAATTTTTTTTTTTTTTTTTTTTTGTGATTGCTACATAATTATGTAATTTTAGTCGTTTATGTTTTTATCTACTTTAAATACCTTTTCACTATCTACTAATTTGTTATTTATTTTTTATTTTTTTAATACTTTTTAATTATGTATTATTTAGTTAAATAGCTTTAATTGCTTATTATTTATTATTTGAGACACATTTTTTTAATAGTTTTATTAATTATTAAGACAAAAATATTCACATCTGATGTTCTAGTTATTAATAATTGATTAAATATTTAAAATAAATTTAGAAATTAATACTCCTAATGATACTTAATTACTATAATTACTTATTTTAATTAATAATTAAAGTAATTGAAATTAAAACAATATTAACTATGTAGAATTCCAAATATACTTAACTATTGATAATAATTAAAGTTAAAAGCATCAATACAAAAGATCAAACTAGAAAACATTTAAAAAGCTTTTTGTGAACAAAAAATGATTTCGGACGAAATCAACCATTATGGGGATGAGATTTTGGTTCATGAATCATGCATCGTAAGTCCATGACCACCTAAGAATAGGTGTGTATATATTCTTATCTACGAAACCAGAAAATAAAAAAATACAAAATAAAAAAAATAAAAAATTAAACTTATTTTTTTGTTAGTTGACACATAATATATTTATTTATTTTATTATTATTATTTTTTTTAGTTGGAAGGAGGTGAAAGCAAACTCTAAATTATCCTTCACATTTAAATATGTTAATAAGCAGAGTACGTTATAATTTATTATCATATATAATCAAGATACCATTATGTAGTAATATGAATAAAGAGTGAAGAAAAAATAGCAAAGTGTTATCCATTTTTAATTTTTAAGTATTTGAGAAATCAACATTTTTTTTTTTTTTTGCTCCAATAATTTTTTAATTCAAAAGTTACTAAAAATTATTAAAAATTATTAAAAGTTTTCAAAAATAAATAAAATGTGTTAAAAATTTTATCATACACTTAAAAGTTATAAAATTTTATTAAAAATTATTATTTATTTCATTAAATATATTAAAATTATAATTTATAATTTTTAATAAAAAATTACTAAAAATTATTAAAAGTTATATCTTTAGGCGCTCCGTAAGTACTTCGCCTACAAGTCATTTGTTAACAAATTTTCTCTCGCTTGCTCACATCCTTTGTTCAAGTTTCTCGATTTCATCCGGCCCCAAAAAATATTTTATATTAAATATTTTGAAAGAAAAAGTGATGTGACGTATTGACAATCATTAAAAAATTGAAAACATCATTAAAATTCATAATTACAAAAGTGCCACTGTAAAAAAATACTGTACATACCATTTTAATTCCATTATTAAAATGTAGAACTAACAGATATTAAAAATTAACATATGATTCTTAGGAGTGTTTTGTGCAGAGATTTTTATTGAAAAATTTTAAAAATTTTTTAAAATTTATAAAAATTTATGTTACTGTACGCATTATAAATTTATAATTTATCTCATTTTATTTCACTTTTTATTATATCAAACACCAATTATGGATCCAATTTGGTTGCGAGCTCGATCCCACTGCCTTCCAATGGTGAGTCCAATTTGATCCAGCGTTAGGCTGGCAGAGAGAAATTAATTAATCAAAAAGATAATGGAGCTAGCTAGGCATCATTGCAAGTTAATTATTCCTACAAATATATATATTTGTATAATTAAAGAAAAGAAAGTTCCCCATAATTATTGTTATCTATGCTTTTACTTTACAAGAAAGGAAAACTACTATAATTAAAAGAAAGGGAAAGTTATGTACTCAAGAACCGTGAAGAATGGCTCTTGGTCTTCTTTTTCAAATCCGACTTCATATTGAATTCACAATTACCCAATCAACTAAGGATTCGTATAAATGTCAGATTCAGTCCGATTTGACAGGTTAACCCGCTAATCTAGTGACCAAGTATTTGAATTGGGTCGAATTTAAAAATTATTTAATAAAACCATTAATCTAGTCTAACCGGGTTCAAATTAATAAATTCGAAAAAAATTAGTTGATCCGGTATTGACCCAGTTATTAAAAAAAATTTTTTTTGATTAAAAAATTAAATGATACAAATTAGTTATTAAATTATGACTATATTTCAAACTATAGTGTTAATATTAGTTATTTGTACTCATTATTAATGTTAATTATTTCAAACAATTATGTTAATTTTTGATTATGTGGTTATATAATAAAATTATTATTTTTATTTTTATGAATTTTGAAGTTATATATTTGAATTTTATAAACTTTATCCTATTATAACTATATTTGATCCTCTTGTTTTATTAATTTGATAATTTATAACTTATGAATTATTATATAAATATAATATCAAAATTTTTTTATACAATTTTAATTAAATCGACGGGTTGACTCGGTAATTCGAAATTTAGACCGGATCAAGATCTGGGCCACGTCTGACAACTATGAGGATACATTTGATTCGCAGCATGGATGATAGAAGATAAATAAGATCATGAAATAATGCATGAATTAGATATAATATAAGATTAATTTTTTTATGTGAATTTTTTTATTAGTGTTTGGTTGGTGAAATATAAAGTAAGATAGGAAAAGTGGTTTAATAGAAAATATAAAATAAAAAAATTTTAGACTTCTAAATTTTACGAAACTGTTGGTACAAAAAATATCTAGACATGCAGCAACCTTTCGAACCCTCTCTTGCCGAGCGGGATATGTAATAGCCCGGGACCACTACTGCTTGAAGATATTATCCGCTTTGGCGACCTGGTCGGCACATAGCCTCGACCGGCCCCTCACGGTTTTGTTTTTGGCGAGGACTACCCCAGTGCCCCCAAAACCCGTCCTCCTATTACACAGTACACAGCAGAAGCTATGGGGTCCCACCACTCACAGGAAGATATTGTCCCCGGCAAGCCCTCTGACCCCTCTGGGTTTTGTTCCTTCCCTCGGCTCACCCGGGTCCAGACGCGTCCTCAAGGGAGAGGTTTCAACCCTCTACTTATTAGACAGGCTTTGTTCTCCTTTCCAATCGATGTAGGATCTCACAATCCACCCTCCTTGGAGGCCCAGCGTCCTCGCTGGCACACCGATCTGGCACCGGCTCTGATACCACTATAACAACCCGGAACCACTACCACCTGAAGATATTGTCCGCTTTAGTGACCCGGTCGGCACACAGTCTCGACCGGCCCTTCATGGTTTTGTTCTTGACGAGGGCTACCCCAATGCCCCCCAAAACGCGTCCTCCTGTTACAGATTATGGGGTCCCACCACCTACAGGAAGATATTGTCCCCGTCAAACCCTCTGGCCCCTCAGGATTTTTTTCCTTCCCCCGGTTCACCCGGGTCCAGACGCGTCCTCAAGGGAGAGGTTTCAACCCCCTACTTATTAGGCAGGCTTCGTTACCAGCACTAATGCACCGGATCCCATCAGAACTCCACAGTTAAGCGTACTTGGGCGAAAGTAGTACTAGGATGGGTGACCCACTAGAAAGTCCTTATGTTGCACCCCTTTATATATGTAACACCCGGTATTTTATTTTGGTATATTTTTATATTATTTGAGTAAATAAAATATTTAAAATGAGTTTAAATGGATTATTATATTTTTTCCGGGCTGGGTTGAGCTTGAAGTGATATCGGGTTGGACAAAGTGGGCCAAGAGCCCGAGCACCTTTTATTTCTTTTTTCTCTTTCCCTTTTTCTTTTTCCCGATCTTCCCCGTTTCTTTTATTTTCCTTTGTTTTATTTTTGGCTAAACCAGAAGAGAAAGAGAGAAGAGAAAGAAGAGAGAGAGAAGGGAGAGAAAAGAGGAGAAAGAGTGTTTCAGAGCAAACAAATAGTTGATCCAGAGAGATCTTGACGCGGTGATCGTCGTGGTGCGGTCCATTTCGTGAGATTCGAAGCGAGGTGGGAGAAATCTAAGCTTGAAGGTTGAAGGGCAAAATGGTTTTCTCTACTTTTC
>JAVXUM010000046.1:3012106-3028183 GCA_035590655.1 Pouteria glomerata
AACATTGTCCACTTTAATATAATATAATATAATATATTATAATATATTATGATATTAATTATAATTTAATAATTAATAATTAACATTATAATATTAATAATTAATATAATATAAATATATTATAATATTAATTATTTATAATATAATATAATAATTTAATTATTATATAACATAATATAATATAATAATTAAATTATTATATTATATTATATTATATTGATTTAATAATTAATATAATATAATAATATATAGTATAATATAATATTTTTTAAAAATAAAAAAATTTATTATAAATAAAATTACGTTTCCAAATGCAGTTTTAGTTTTCATTTTAGGAAAGAGAAAATGACAACAGAAAATATAAAACAAAAAACAGCAACAAAAAAATAACAATAAAAAAACGATAGCGTTACCAAACGCTACTTACATGACACCGCCTCCCATGAGACATGAGACATCATGAAACGGCATTCGCCTTTTAAATAATAGTCTCCGAATATGAAATAGGCTTTATTTGAATATGTATTGAATCCAGATATAAACTGATCCATCTAGATGTGAATATTTGGATTCATCTAGTTCTCATCCAAATACACCAACTCGTATTTAGATGCTTTTACAATTCAAATACTCATATTCCGATGCAGTAATTAAAAAAGACAACAAGCAATAATTAAAAAAAAAAAAACGCTGTTTTATGATGACTTCAGGGACTGAACTGGGCCTAACTTCAGCTTCTCCTCACAAAACAAGCATAAAAGCCACCAGCACAACTTCTAGCCTTTTGAGATGGAAAATGTTTCTGAACTGGTAAATAAAATAACAATCAAAGAATTGGAATTTTCCAGCAAAAGTTGAAGGTAATGTGTGCGGATATTATAATAAACGACAAAGAGTAGGAAAATGTTGAATCAAAGAACAAGAAAGCGAGCAGCATTTTCTTTCCATAATGGAGTAGTACTCGACCAGATGTCCTTTTTCTCCCTGTGATCTCAGAAGCATTTTCTGTGCACAATTGAAGGGCCAGACTCATCGTATTCTGCCTTTGCTATCCACATCTGTATTCGAAAAGAAAACAAATCCTCCCGTGAGAAGAACTGGAAAATTGTAGTCCGATATCAATAGAGAAGAGCGAAGAAACATTGATACGGAAATATCAATTTTATAAAAACAAGTATACAGATACAACAGGTAAGTAGGAATATATATATATATATCATTTTTATTATTTATTTATATGAATATAACACCCAAAACAAAACCAATTCAATATGCAAAACGCAACGAAATGTGAAATAAAAGATTTTATAATTTTATAAGTTTCAACTACTCAAAATGTAAATATAATTTGTTTTAATTATATATTTGAAGGAAAAAAAAAAAAATTGGATGCGCCACATGACATGTCCGACATGTATTTCGGAGTATCCAATGAATATATGTTATGGATACATGCTGAATACTCATTTTGAAGAATCCGCGCTTCATAGGTACAGAGGAAATAAATAAAGAAACCGACCTGCTGGAAGGTGCTTAGAGATGCCAAGATAGAGCCTCCAATCCAGACACTGTATTTCCTTTCCGGGGGAGCTACCACCTTAATTTTCATGCTGCTAGGTGCCAATGCTGTTATTTCCTTGCTCATTCTGTCAGCAATACCAGGGAACATAGTTGATCCGCCGCTAAGTACAATGTTTCCGTAGAGATCCTTCCTGATATCGACATCACATTTCATTATAGAGTTGTAAGTCGTTTCATGAATTCCAGGAGATTCCATTCCGATCATGGATGGCTGGAAAAGGACTTCAGGACATCGGAAACGCTCAGCTCCAATGGTTATTACCTGCCCATCCGGTAACTCAAAGCTCTTCTCAACGGAAGAGCTGGTCTTGGCAGTTTCTAGTTCCTGCTCATAGTCAAGGGCAATGTATGCCAACTTCTCCTTCATGTCCCTCACAATTTCACGTTCAGCAGTGGTGGTAAATGAGTAGCCACGCTCTGTCAGGATTTTCATCAGTGCGTCTGTGAGGTCACGACCTGCAAGGTCAAGACGCAAAATAGCGTGTGGAAGTGCATACCCTTCATAGATTGGGACTGTATGACTGACACCATCTCCAGAGTCAAGAACAATACCTACACAACATGGAAAGAAAACCTAATGAGTTGTCATTCATCACTACCATCACAATTAAAGAAATAGTTCAGTAATTTACATTGTCCCATTTTGTAACTCTGCACTAATCATGAATGTCTAAATAATATAGAAGTAACATATAAGCGTTCATTAGCCATTACAACATCAAAATGAAAATGATTTACCAAAGCTTTGACTTCTAGTTTAGGCACCTAGCTTAGACCAACTTGAGCTGGCATTGACACGAGGAATATTCATAGGAAACCAAGATCACATATACCTAGAAATAAGATATGGAGTATATGACATATTAAGTAGCAGAGATTGAATGGAAAGCTTACCAGTTGTACGACCACTGGCATATAGAGAAAGAACAGCCTGTATGGCAACATACATAGCAGGAGCATTGAACGTTTCAAACATTATTTGTGTCATCTTCTCACGGTTTGCCTTTGGGTTGAGAGGCGCTTCAGTGAGGAGACATGGATGCTCTTCTGGAGCCACACGAAGTTCATTGTAGAAGGTGTGATGCCAAATCTTCTCCATGTCATCCCAATTATTCACAATACCATGCTCAATTGGGTATTTTAAAGTTAATATACCACGCTTGGATTGAGCCTCATCCCCAACATATGCATCTTTCTGCCCCATGCCAACCATAACACCAGTATGTCGAGGGCGGCCAACAATACTAGGGAACACGGCCCTAGGAGCATCATCTCCAGCAAAACCAGCCTATAAGAACAAGTCAGAATTGTCATAGGTAACTAGAATTCCAAGGAGAAAAAACCCATATTATTCAGAATGTTCTCATCTAATATCAGAAATTAGTGGAAAAGTTATTACCCTAGGAGACTAAAAAAAAATTAATTAGTATGTTGGCATTGATGTCCATAAATAAAGGGATTTCATTTGATACCTTGACCATCCCTGTTCCATTATCACAGACAAGAGGCTGAATGTCCTCATCCGCCATCTTCTATAGCCTGCTAGAGAATGTACACATTCAAAATTAGTGTTATGGGGAAAGAAAAAGCTAATAAATGACAATTTTATTTTTAGCAGGACTCATCAACTTGGCTTATCTAATGGGATTGCTAAAAGGGTGATACCTAACAATGTCCTATATGATAATATACGCAGTATGAATGGGTTATTCATTTTGAAAGATCTTGTGACCTTGAAATTGAAATATTCCATAGAATGAGTTCATTATAAGGACCAGTACAATGTCAATATTAAATAATCATAGGAGCTTGAATGGTGAGCTTTACTTTAATAAACAACGAAAAATCTGGAAAAACTAGTTAAACAAGCAGGGGGATAGATAAAAGAAGCTATTTACTTGTTTAAGGAATAGCAATTGATTGGGCACGTATCCAAAACAAAGATCACTACACACGTCTGATCACATATTAAGCGACCTTATTTTTGTAGTATGTTTCTTTTATTCCATTTTAGTAATAATTTTTAGATAAAAAGGGCACGCCACAGCATGGTTTAGTTGGCAAAAAAGAATCCAATAGCCAACTTATAGTTGTGTTTAGTTGAGTACTTTATTTTATTATTTTTTTTTATATATTTTCACAGCATAACTAAGATCTCACAATGATCAACTGATAATACTAAAATCATGAATTCTAAATGATAAAAAATCTTGAAGAGCTATATAAACAAGCAGAGGACTACATAAAAGAAGGGATTTACTTCTTTAGGAAATAGTAATTGACTGGGCACATATGCTCAACTCAACAAAGCCTTCCAAATTAGTTGGGGTCGGCTACATGAATTATTTTCTTCAATTCATTTTTATCAAAGGTTATATGTTCCATGAGATTAATTGAAATTAGGTATTTCTCCACAATAGATGTATCTAATCACATATGAAGGTGCCTTACCTTTCCAATATGCTTTCTTTTATTTCAGCTTTCTTTTATTTCATTTTAGTAATAATTTTTAGACAAGGACACATCACATCAGTGGCTTAATCGAGATAGTGGCACTTGATAGATCAGAATGGTGGAAAAGGATCATGTAGCCAACTATTAGTTGAGCTCAGTTGGGTAGTTTATATTATTTATAGATCAGCTGATACAATCACATAAGATGATGGGGGGTGGGGAGGTGGAAAAAATACTTTCTCATAGACCTATCAAAATCTTCTTAAATCATGAATATAAAGAAAGATGTGAAAAAAGCTATCTCCAGCAAACTGGAATAAATGGGCCTTGTCATTAGATGGTCCTGCGATTTATAAATAACATCCACTGACTGCTGTAAGGGGAAAAGCGAAAAAGAATGCATAAGGAAAGTGTTATCTGATTTTCAATGAGGCAATTAAACTGTTCCAGAAAAATCCTGACATTTGTCAAAAAGATGAATATGTCAAAACCTTGGACAGCTTAAATTTTATTCTTTCAATTTTGAAAATTTCAGCTAAAATGTTAATAACTTTACCACATCCAGATTATGCGTCAAAATCTATAGTAGATACCAAATCAGATAACCCTTAATTAACATGCAAGTGCATTTTCTGACGCTTATTTGGCAAGAGCTATTCATGACTACGAGATTAACAATGTAGAGGAAAATGAACACAAACAGCAATTGCAGATCCTTTCCTCCCATTGACAAGATCCAAATCAAGCTAATTATGCCTCGTAACAAAGCTACAATACTCAAGGAGAAAAAAATAAATAAACAAACAAACAAACAACAACAACTCGATTTCAACGGATCAGTCAAGAAAAACAAATTAGAACACAAAAACCTCAACGCTTGCATAATCAAAGTGCAGAGACAAACGCAATATACATCTATTGATGTGTGTTGCCAATTATATACATGAATGTGCATGCGTGTATATAAATGCAATTTTCTCAATGGATTCATCAAAACTACAATGCAATCCGATAGTCAATCGGCAAACTGATCATCCAACAATTTACGCTTCCGCGCGCGCTCACACGAACAAAGACGCGCAGTACGCATCCAAATTCCTCCGAAACTTCAATGAAAACCCCGAATCGATCAAAAGTGGCCGACCAGTGACCAATGCAAGCAAATTTCACACACAAATCAGCAGAATAACGAATGAAGATTCACCTTTTACGAGAAGGAGAGAGTGAGTCCTCCGGTGAGGAGCGTTTGAGTTTTCGAGAGAGAAATTCTGTGGCAATTGAGAATACCCGATTGTAAGGAAATGGAATAAGAATTGCAGGATTTTAAATGAGCGCCAAACGCGGTCTCACTCCGATAAGAGCGACTGTCCGTTGTTTTTTTCTTTTTTTTTTTTTTTTGTAAATTTTGTTAATGCTATCATAGATGATAGATCCGTTATTTGCAAGCGGAACGAGTCTAACGGGTACATTAATTTCTTTGCTTTTATTTTTAATTCAACTTTCGGATTTTATTTGGGACCCCGATTGGGAAAAAAAAAACAGTGGTCATGTTAGTTATAATAAATTTTTAATATGGTGATGGTAAGGTTGGTTACCGCATTAATATTTTTGCTATTAAAAAAATAAAAATAAAAATAAATATTTATTATTAAGATAATTTGTTAACAGTGACTACTAAACGTTTAAGTTAGTAGCTGCAAAAGTATTAATATCAAAAATAAAATAATTAATTTTTAGTATCTGTTACTTGTGTCTAATAGCGACTATAAATGAAAAATATTAATTTACTACTTGTGTCTACAAACACAATTTATTTCAACTTACTAATAATTTTAAAACAAACGTTACCATTATAGGTATTATATAGGTTTTCGTTTAATAAAATAAATTAATTCTATGTATATTTTGGATTCTAGCAACACACATTAGTTCTGATAGGAGTCGGTCAATGGGGGCAGTCTCCCTCATTCTCAGGTCTCCGAATTAGGTATATATATATATATATATGTGTGTGTCTTTGATTTTAAACTTTTACATTAAAGTTTATAATATGCATTAATAAGTACTTTACGACGTTGGGCCAAGTTTGAGTCAATGGGTCAAACTGAACAAACATGCTTGGTTGGTTGTGAAACTTGACATGGCTTGGTTGGTTGTGAAACTTGACATACTATCTCTTTGTCACTAGTAACCCATAAAAATAAACGGTATATGAAATTAATGCCTTGTTTACTTTAAATTCGTACTGATAATTTATAGTTTATTTAAAACTTTAAACTTTCACAACTTAAGGTCTATAGGCCAAACTAAAAAAATTGAGCTCGATTGGTAACGAGACTTGGCATGCATTTTTAAGTTATTAATGACTCGTAAAAATGAATGATGCATAAAGCTGAAGCCTAAAATTCACACTTCTAGTTCTTTGTTAAAATTTTAAACTTTTAATACATATGTTTAGTTTTACTTTTCTTTTTAAATTATATGCCAATAATATATGTTTGATTTCATTTTCCATGATGGTAGGAAGATTTTGAAGATTCAAACATTCAAATATGTTTTATACTACTTTAATATTTGATGGATTGTTAAGCTTAAACCTTTTAGTAAGCGTGACAATTTTATTTTTACTAAATTTTGTTTGTAAATAAATTTACTACACTTCCTTATAATATTATTTTTGTTTGTGACTTTTGAAAATTTGTTCTTGAAGCTATGTTGGGTTCTAAGTACTTTTATTTTACAAGTATTTTTATTTAAAGGTATAAGTCAGATTAAAATAAAAAAAAAAAGGAAAACTTAAAAAATATTTGACTATTAATGTTTCATTAGGCAATCACTAAAGTATATGTACACTGTCACTCGTAGTTTAATTTAAATAATGAGCGAAAAAGGAAAAAAAATCTTTATGTGATTTTGAAATCTCTATACCCTAATCGCATTTACTAAAAAAATGATTATTCATGTGACGAATGCCAAAAAGTTAGTAATTTTATTTTTGACATTAGTATTTTTGTGCACACTAATTTAAACATTTAATAGTCACTATTAGCAAATTGTCCCAATAATAAATATTTATTTTTATTTTTTTAATAGCAAAAATATTAACGCGGTAACCACCCTTCCCATCGCCATATTAAAAATTTATTATAACTAGCATGACCACTGTTTTATTTTTCCTAATAGGGGTCCCAAATAAAATCCGAAAGTGAAATTAAAAATGAAAACAAAGAAATTAATGCGCCCGTTAGACTCGTTCAGCTTACAAATAACGCATCTATCATCTATGATAACATTAACAAAATTAACCCCAAAAAAAAAAAAAAAAAAAAAGGTAAAAAACAACGGACAGTCGCTGTTGTCGGAGTTAAGACCGTGTTTGGCGCTCATTTAAAATCCTTCAATTCTTATTCCATTTCCTTACAATCGGGTTTTCTCAATTGCCGCAGAATTTCTCTCCCGGAAACTCAAACGCGCCTCACCGGAGGACTCACTCTCTCCTTCTCGTAAAAGGTGAATCTTCATTCGTTTTTCTGCTGATTTGTGTGTGAAATTTGCTTGCATTGTTCACTGGTCGGCCACTTTTGATCGATTCGGGGTTCTCATTGAAGTTTCTGAGCGATTTGGATGCGTACTGCTCGTCTTTGGTCGTGTGCGCGCGCGGGAGCGTAAATTGTTTGATGATCAGTTTACGGATTGACTATCGGATTGCATTGTAGTTTTGATGAATCCATTGATGTATATAAATGGCAACGCACATCAATAGATGTATATTGTGTTCGTCTCTGCACTTTGATTATGCAAGCGTTGAGCTTTTTGTGTTCTAATTTGTTTTCCTTGACTGATCCGTTAAAATCGAGTTCTTTTTTTTCTCCTTGAATATTGTAGTTTTGTTGTGAGGCATAATTAGCTTGATTTGGATCTTGTCATTGGGAAGAAAGGACCTGCACTTGCTGTTTGGGTTCCTTTTCCTCTGCATTGTTAATCTCCTAGTCATGAACAACACAAGTATAAATATAAGTATCAAGATAAATAACATGAATATGATAGGATACGAATACAGTAATTTAAAATTAACATAATTTTATTTAATTTTAAAAGAAATTAATTATTAAATTTATTAGAATTTAAGATATTTGAGCACCAAAACGAATGTGCATAATTATAAATCAACACGACATGCAATCTTAGAAAAAATGAATGTATTTGCCTTCAATTTGGTTGAACTTAATTATTGTTTATAGATATGAATTTTTATTATTATTGTTATTTTTTGTTGATAAGGGTTGATAAAAATAAATTAAAAATTATTAATTTTTAATTACTTTTTGTATTTTTTGCTTTATATCAAATTTTTATATTTTTATTATATTTTTTAATTATACTTTTTGACAAATTTTAATGGATTATACACCCCAAATATGGTATATGAAAGAATTTGATAAGTTTTAAATTTTTTCTGACTTGCAACAATACTTCTTTTATTATATAATTTAGTTTTGTCAAAGGTTGTTGTGGTGACGTGGCCAGATATAGCCATGGGGTAGCGAAGCATTTATGTAAAGAATTAATGCCTTTGAAATTCATTGGCTTGGCAGAGAACAGGGGAACATGAAGAGAGGTCATCGAGAGTCGGAGGCCCTTGACAGTTTCGTTCCCACCAAAGAATCAGAATCATAACGGTCTTCACCCCATCTTTTTTCTCTTCCACCCTCTCTCTTTCTTTCCACTCATTTTCCTCTCAAGCAAAGAAAACAAATAAACATAAAAATAAAATAAAATAAATAAATTTCACTGAGGATTTGAGATATTCATTTCTTCGTCTACGTCTCCTCTGTTTTTGATTTGATCCGCTGAATACACTATCTACCAATGTACAGGCAATGATCCAAAGTGAAGGGAAAGGGTCAGTAATGGACGACCAATCTCAGAAGAGTGCGACCATGGAACGGAGAAAGACCATGAGCTTGAACTGGGACGGCATAGGAGAGGTCGACGACGACACCTTCTTCGAAACCTGTGATCGGATGTCTTCGGCCGTCCCTCTCGACCTGGACGACGACGATTTTGGCGATTGCCGGATGTCTTTCGCCTCGACCACCTCCTCCTTCCCCATCGAGGATTTTCACGGCGACGTTGGCGGCTCAATTAGGGCTTCGGCGTCATCCGTGTTCGGGGATTACGGGATGTGGATGGCAGAACCCGGATCGATCAACGAGCGCCGACGGCGGCTCTTCCAAGGAATGGGATTAACAAGCAACAAGAGGCTCCTCAGCATCACTAGCACCAAGTTCATGCACGCTCCTTCCGTTAAAATCGGCAACTTCCACGCTCCTTCCAAGAAAATAGGCAACTTCCACGCGCCGTCCAAGAAAATCAGCGGCGAT
This sequence comes from Pouteria glomerata, assembly GCA_035590655.1. Classification (NCBI taxonomy): domain Eukaryota; kingdom Viridiplantae; phylum Streptophyta; class Magnoliopsida; order Ericales; family Sapotaceae; genus Pouteria; species Pouteria glomerata. Next base: position 3,021,526 of record JAVXUM010000046.1, read on the forward strand.
CATCATCAGGATACGTCCACTTCTGAGAAACCCCCCACCAAAGAGCCGGAGCGGGAGCGGGAGCGGGAGCCGGAGCCGGAGCACGAGCCGGAACCTTCAACTTCAACGCCAATTGTGCTCGTCCGATCCAGATCGGACGGAGACATCGACCCGTTTTCTGCAAACACCAGGAGGAGGAAGGAAGAACTCATAGGCACTATATCCAAGCAGCGTCTCACCAGAACATCGTCGATGATGTTAGCACCACAAGTGAGTATATTTCAATACGCAGACGTCGTAAGAGTATCGCCACAAGGGGCTAGAAACAGATACTCCATGCCAAACGGTGGCGACTCAACGTTGCCAAACGGTCAATTTGGCGCCTTCTTCTTGATAAAAAATTTAGACACCGGCAACGAGTTCATCGTCAAGGAGTCCGACAACGATGGAATGTGGAATAGGCTCAGTGAAGTTCAGACCGGGAAGCAGCTCACCTTGGACGAATTCGAGAAGAGGGTTGGCCATTCCCCTGTTGTCAAGGAGCTGATGTGTCGTGAGCATTCGAGCAATGCTGACGATGGAAGGAAAGTTGGCGCGAATTCATACCTTACCAAGAGCTTGAGATACAGCAAGAGAAGAGGGGTTGCCCTGTTGAAGAACATAAAATCCATAATAGAACCGAAAGTCGACAAAGAAAGAGAACAAGTAGATCAGCAAGCTAACAAGAACTCATCACCCTCCTCCAAATGGATTAGAGTTCGTCAGCAAGGCAAGTCCATTAAGGAATTCACCGCTCTGCATCTGTGCCAAGAGATACAGGCTCACGAGGGCTCCATCTGGACAATCAGATTCAGCCCGGATGCCCATTACCTTGCCAGCGCAGGAGAAGATCGGGTAATTCATGTGTGGGAAGTTCAAGAATGCGAAGTCATGTCTACCAGGCCGCTGGATGATTCGAGTTCTGCTAATTCCACGCCGCTTCACCCCATGACGGGGAAGTTATCGGAGGGGAATCCCCTTCCAGAGCTTTCGCCTGATAGGAGGAAAGAACGGCCTCCTCTTCCAGTTCCAGAACTTTCGCCAATACCGCAAGAGAGGAGAAAATGGGGGAAAGCCTCTAACAAGAAAAAGGGCAACCCAATTCCCGATTATGTCCAAGTGCCAGAAACTGTGTTCTCGCTCTCGGAAAAACCAGTGTGTACTTTTACAGGTCATGCGGATGATGTCTTGGACCTCTCTTGGTCAAAATCACAGGTTAGCTTCCCACCATACCAGATTATGCTAAATGGTGGAAAATGGAAGTGTTAGCGAAGCAGAAATTAAACGAATTCACTAGGAAAACTTTACAAGAAGTTGACATTTCACCGAAAACCAAATCATAATCTTCTTCATTTCAATCTCACAAGTTTTTTTTTTTATGGATTTGCAGCTATTGCTGTCAGCTTCAATGGACAAGACAGTCAGGCTATGGGACATGGACAACAAGAGCTGTCTAAAGTTGTTTGCACACAGTGACTATGGTAGAATGCCTAACCAATCCGTTACTATATATTCAGGCTTCGTTTGGGATCTCCATCAGTTTCTCAGCTTCGGACTAAGTTTTTTTGGTTTCTTGAAATCACCAAATTATCCTCTTATATTGTAAATTTCTTCTGATGCATGTTTGTGTTTTGCAGTAACTTGTATACATTTCAACCCAATTGATGATGACTATTTCATCAGTGGCTCTCTAGACGAGAAGGTTCGAATTTGGAGCATACCAGATCGGCAACTCCAAGACTATATTGACATTCATGAAATGGTTACTGCCGTTAGCTATACCCCCGATGGCCAGGTAACCCCTTTGCTTTCTTCCCCTGGTACCAACTTCTTTCATTGCATAAAAAATCTCAGTGGGATCAAATAGATAAAATCAGAAAAATCTCAATTTCGTAAGTGATTTTACCAATTTTTAAAGAGGAGTGGTTCCTGTGTAATTTTTGTCCAACAATAGTCTTTAATGGGTTTTAAATAAAACAGACTTATGAGTTATTTTTATTTTTAAGTGAGAGGTCACGAGTGTTTCACCTCATACTTGTTAATTGTTCAGGTAAATTTTGGGCATATGGCGAAATATTCATATTTGCAATAAATATTTTATTATTGTAAGACAAAATGGTGTTGACAAGTTTTTATAGGAACATTTCAAAATACGGTAAGTTTTATGCATAGAAATCTAGTAAACTCATAATAGTAAATAAGCTTATTGGAATCCAATTGCAAACATTGGACACATATCCCGTATTCTTTCATAACAACTTATTTTTCTCTGTCATTGAAGGGCGCTGTGGTTGGTTCACATAAGGGGAATTACCGTTTGTACAGTACAGCTGGTAAGAGCTGCCTTACCAAATTCTTTCAACCTTGACTTATACTTTCTGATCTAAGAATATAGTATGCAAAAGATTATACTAATTTGTATATTATTTGGTGACTTAGATTGCAGGCTAGAAGAAAAAGATCGGATTGACATCCGAACCAAGAAAAAATCTCCACCCAAAAAAATCACTGGTTTTGAGGTAATTAATATTGTCTCCTTACTTCCTAGTTTCATCTTGATACGCAAGCCGTTCCAACCCCCCCAGTCAGTTATGGCGAACTAATCTTTCTTACAAACAGTTTGCCCCCGGCAATCCCTCTGAAGTGCTTGTTACTTCTGCCGACTCTCGAATACGAATCATAGATGGCTCAGAAATCATTCATAAGTTCACCGGTTTCAGAAATACTACCAGCCAAATTTCGGCTTCGTTCAGTGCAGATGGGAAGTACGTGGTTTCCGCAAGTGAGGATTCTCAAGTATACATCTGGAAGCACGAAGAGCTGCGAAATGCAGGCGCAGGGAAAAGCAAAGGCCTAATCACCTCTCACTCTCACGAGCAGTTTCAATGCAGAGAGGTTTCCGTCGCAATTCCATGGCCTGCTAGGATAAAAAACGACCCACCAATTGTTGACATCAACTCCAAGAGGCACTCGAAACGTTCCATCCCACACACATCGTCTTCATCAGCCAGTGGATCTCCAACCCGAGAAGACAACTTGGTGGGAGCAAACAGCAAAAGAGGACAGTTGCCGCCGCTTCCCAATAAAAATGGCGACTTGGATGATCAAGACCCGGCTCAAGTTTCTCGCACGGACTCTGAGATTGGAATCGGCGAGTCGTTCAGTTCGTGCTCTTCATCGATCCGATACAACGATTCACCTTCTATTTCTGCTGCTTCCGGGAGTTCGCCATCTCAGTCTTGGTCTTCCTCTTGGTCCTTATTCGACAGTAATACCAACGGAAACAACCACACCGTCCAAGCAACGGCTTGGGGCTTGGTGATTGTGACAGCGGGGCTGGGAGGGGAGATCAGAGCTTATCAGAATTTTGGATTGCCCGTTAAAGTTGGTCGTTAGGACGTCAATCTCTTAAAAGACCTTAAATCAAAAAGGTTTCTGTATCAGTAAAAGGTACTTGTCCCTATTTAATTAAGGTTTTAGGGACTGTTTTACTCTAGGTTGTTTTATCTTGTAAATGTCTGACTTACTCTTCATGCTCAGGTATATATTAGAGCAGATTCACTCTCGCATAGTCTTCTCTGGTTCGGATAGGAGATGAAAGAATGAAGCAATTCAAACATTTTTTTTTCTTATAAAAAAGTTGGTTTTGGAGCAGCAATAATGTTATTTCGTTACGATTTGACTCAAGAATTGAAACACTAGAATTAGTTTACTTGCAGAGAGAACAATGTGGTGGCGTTTCGAGTTGTATAAAATAAAAAATTAATATTTCGAGTTTTGTGTAGTAAATATAAAATTGTATAAAATTTTAAAAGTTAATGTCTCGTTTGTTGTGTTGTGAGTAGAAAGATAATATTTTACAGTCTCGTAATTTGTGCTTGTATAGATTTATAGAGATCTATAAAATTTTATTTTATTTTTTTGAATGCCAAACGCACCCTGTATATACCTCTATATACCCACAAAGTAAGAGTATTGTGCATTGAGTTGCTATTTTTTTTTTTTCAACATGAAGCAATTTTAACCACCTCTTACAAGTGAATTTTTCTTTTTTTCTTTTTTTTTTTTTTATGTTTTATACGTAAGGTTGAATATCTTATTTAAGAATTATTTTTGATCCAATCTAGGATGCGTATTCTACATTTACCCACGAGTTCTCTAATTTTTCTTGTAGTCACCCACAAAGAAAAGAGGTGTAAACCACACAATTCTTTTGGTTCTGTTTGGATTAAGGATTTGATGTGAGGGAAAAGGAAAAGATAAGGGAAAAGCAAAAGAGAATGGAAGGGAAAAGTTGAAGAAAACATAAAATCCTAAGTGCATGCATGTTTTAATTTGAATGGATTATAAAATAAAAGGTATTTATCAATAAGCTAGTTTTTTAATTTAATTATTTTTATTTTATTAAATTCTATGCATTTTTCCTTTCATTTTTCATAAGAGAAGTAATTTTGAATTCTCTTTCCTTCTATTAATCCTTGACGAATCTTCGATCTAATTATAGCCTTGCGTAGTGTTTTAATTTGAAGGCTGTGATTGAATCATAAGGAAAATAAAATTAAAAAAAAAAAAGAAGAAAGAAAATGAAAAGAAAGTATTGTCTTTAATTAAAAAAGTTTCTTATTGATAATACATTTAATTAAAAATTTAAGTTTTGTCCTTTTTTTTTTAGACTCTTTAGACTTATATTCAAAGTTACTTTAATTTATTTAAATATAACTCATATTCAAACTCTATTTAATTTCTTTAAACATAATAAAACATATTAACATAATAAAATATGAGATAAATAAAACATCTAAATATGATAAATAAGAAGCTCTTAACTTTTATTTAATCATAAATTCTTAGATTTCATTTTAAATGCTTTTGATGATATTACAACAATAATTATTAACCTAGCCAATCTTATACTTTCAACCTTTATAAAATTTCACCAATATTATTTTTTTGATTCATATTTAATGCCTTAAATTTTTTCAAACTCATAGATACAACCAATTCTTAAAAATTAAAATAAAAGAATAAAGATAAAAAAAACTATAATTTAACAAGAGATAAGTATGAAAAAAAAAAAAAAAAAAAGTCTATTCAAAGCAAAAGAATTTAAAAATGCTATATGTTAAATTAAATTGATTTTGCTCGATGTTATTAACTATTATTTTTATTAAGTGACATGATATATTAAAACTGTCAAAATCTTAAATTTAAATTTATCATCTATTAAATAGTTTAGATAAGTTTGCATATTTGATTTTTTTAATCCTAAGTTTACATCTAGATAATTAGTTGTAAAATAATTTAAATAAGTTAATGTTTAAAAATAATAAATCACAAATAGAGAATAGAATAACTTAGAAAGAAACTTCAATATCATAACATAACGCGTTTCTTATCAAAAATCACAATAAACTGCGGGAACCATATTTCCGCATATCTAAAAATTGCGGTATCTTATTACGATTTCATTAACTTTATTTTCACAAATTGTATTTTTGACAATATTATTTGTGTAAATTATCATTTAGAAACCAATTAAAGAAGGGTTTCACGAAGTTACAGTAAAAAGGTTTCACGAAGTTACAGTAAAAAGGAGTTATAGTGAAAAAATCAACAATTTTGATTTGATTATATTAATCTAAAAGTTATAATTTAATTTAGTTATAATTAATTTTAAAATAAAAATAAAAATTAAAAAAATCTAATTAGATCACAAGTAATATAGAATATAAAAAATCTTTTCCTATTTAAATACAATTAAATTAAATTATTGATTTTCTAGTATGACCCCAAAAACAAATTTTTTCTTGCAACCCGATAAAGAAACGGTAGAAACAAAAATTATTTCTAATACTAAAATCTTCTAGTGAGTGGCCTAGTGCAGATCGTTCAGAGCAGCCTCGGATGAAAGTTGCAGTACAAAATCTCCTGGCAGTTTATGCATAAACATAGATATCTCGCTCATATATATATCTACTAGTTATACCCGTGCCTGAAGGCACGAAAACATAATTTAAGTTTTGTTTGGAGTTCCAAACATTATTAAAAAAAAATGAAAAATCTTTAAAAAATTATTAATTTTTTATCTCACTACACGAATTAAAAACTAATAATTGTTATCAAATTTTATCATTTTTTATCACTCCAAACACCTTTTTAACCAACAAAAAATTTAAAAATGACTTATAAAGATAAAAACTACTAATAAAAAAATTAACAATAATATAACTATGACTTAAATACATTTTGACTAAAATCAAGTTATAAAAAAAATTCTAAAAAATAAAAATAAAAAATAAAAAATAAGATGAAACTAACATCATTAAAGTTGTGAGTTGTCCGATTAAAATTAGACAGTTTGTAATAAAAACTTTAACTTATAATTTATAAGTTAAAATCAATGACTAATATTGTGAGTCATCTGATTAATACAAAACTAAATTAATAAACTTTTACTTATAAATTTTAAATTTATTTTTGTTATGAACTGTCTGATTAAAACTCACAATTTTGATGTCACATGGTTAACATCCTCTTTTTCATTGAAAAGTTTTGAAGTATAGCTATTTATTCTTTTATTTTTTAATTTTTTGAGTAAAATTATTTATGAAAAGTTTTCAAACTTGTTAAAAACTTAGCT
>JAVXUM010000046.1:3060945-3070999 GCA_035590655.1 Pouteria glomerata
GCCATTTCAATCCCCCATCCAACACTTAACACAACAAACATGGCATAATCTTGAACCATATTAACACATCTTCTTCTCATTAAAACTTTCATTTATACCAAAGATGAGGGTATCACATTTTGTCTTTAAATTTTACTTGTAGTAAATACTACTAACTTTTTACTCATAGGTTGAAATTTAGCGTCTTTGAATTGCCAACGGGTGCAAGATATTTCCAATGCCTTCATAAAGTTTTCCTAAACATGTTTGGCATATACTACTATATTGCAGCTATTATTAATATTTTCTCAATAATCAGAACATCCAAACTTAAAGCATTAGCATTGAGCAAATAATTTCTTTGATTCCTTTCTTTAGGAAGCTACTATCTATTTGATTTCTGCAGACATTTCGAAGTTCAGAACCTAGAAAAAATCATAAAATTAAGCCTCCTTAAGCCAAGTCAATTTTCTACAGAAACTAAGTTTTGTTTGCATGAATACAATAAAATGAAACTTTAAAATTTATATTCCAATTTTGATATGCATGTTTTTGCAGGGTAAAACAAAGCCCTTCAAGCCTTAAACTCATCGTTATTATGTCCTTTATAAAGCATCAAACAGTACTGCTACCTTTGGTACTTAATCAAAAGAGCTTTAGTATACATAATTGTCCTGGCTTCGTATGCAGCATATGGTATAGATGTTTATGTATTTTCAATGTTTTGTTACCCCAACTAATTTTGCGAGAATGTATTTTTCTGCAAAAAAGTCATAGCCATAATAAATAAGTAACGTAATTATGTGTTTGGAACATGGATTTGTTGTTTATTTTATTTACAGGCAACCTATGAAGAATTGAGGAATAGTAGGATATTTTTTTAAGCTTCGATTGGGAACTACATGATTATTGGGACAAGCCGTGGTGATGCCCATCTCTCCAAGCTTGACACACTTTTTAAACTTGTTGATATTAAGGGTGGCAAAAGCACACTCTTACACTTCATTGGTTTGGCAGTTTAAACTTGCAATTCAAAATGTTGGTGCAAGCTTTGATTTCTTGAGGCTTTGTTTCCATTTGAAAAGCTGTTTAATGCCATTTTTTTTTTAAATTTTCTATTGGAATAGCACTAGTTCTATACTTGCACGAATAGCCTTTTTTGGCTTGCGGAAGTGTAGCTGACTTTGGCTTTATGTAAACTTGTCTGTTTTATGATTGTTTAGTTTTTTCTTGTTTGCAATTTGTAAAATTAGGTATTAATTTATTATCAATTTTTTTTTTTTTTTTGCATTAACAAAAACAAGAGGATGAAATTGTTTTTATTAATATATTTTTTTCGTATATTTTGAAAAAAAAAAAGGTTTGCAATTCTTTATTATTTTTAACAGTGCCTTTGCATATAAAAGGATAATTTGGTCATTTTACTATAAATCCCTCAACTAAACCCCTCAATCAAACACAGAATAATGCTTTGTCACTCTAATCCCTTCTCTTTTATCCTATGTAACAAACACTAAACATTTTGCCTCGTGAAATCCTATCTGGCATACTTGGGATTGATTGTCCAATGATTTTCTTATTGGAGATGTCATCCCCTATTTTTGAAGCCCACAAACAAGCATGGCCTAACTTTCTTAATGTGGCGGGGCGTGCACCAAGATTGATTGGTCGTGCCTCTATTATTAGGTATGCATATGAAATTATTCAAATCCTAAAAAGTATATTTTTTATTTTACAATAGAATTTGAAAGCAAAGATTAGGACTTACCACTCGACACTTTTAAAATGAGTATCTAGAAATCAAAGTTTTATTTCTGCTCTATAACGAAAATATTAATAACCACTTTTACTTTTTTATTTCAATATTTATTGTAATACTTAAGATTAAGAATAATTTTAAAATAATTATCTTTGAATCTACGTAGGTAGATTTTAATTGATTTTTTTCTTAATTTTTTCGTTGGACATGGATTTTTTTAAATGTTGAGTACAAGTGTTGAAAATTTAATGTTGAAGATCAAATTAATGTATATATAATTTTGTAACAATAACCAATGTAATTGAAGTATATGAAACTTTTAATTAGTACTTATTCAGAGAGAGACCATTAGCAACAATTTTGAAGCAATTCAATCGTATTAATGAAATGAATTTTAGCAAGGAGAGGATTTCAACTCATAGCAAGTGAGTCAATTTCTTCGCTAAACTTAACAAAGATTATATATTTCTAAATAGAATAAGTTTATTTCTACTCCACTAATGAATTCTTATACTATATTTTACTTTTTTATTAATAAAATTATACTAATACCTTCATTGTTCTATTAATATGTTTTGTATAACTAGCTGGAATGTATGTGTGTTGCAAGTATATGTTATTTCTTTTATACATTTAAATTAAAGAATAAAAAATTTTAAAATTTAAAATAATTTTAATAAATAAATCTATATCATTGTATGCTATTTCCTTTATATATTTAAATTTAAAATAATTAAAAACTAAAAATTAAAATAATTTTAATAAAAAAATCAATATCAATGTATGCTATTTCTTTTACATATTTAAATTAAAAAATAAAAATTAAAGTTTAAAATAATTTTAATAAATAAATTTATATTAGATCTTTATATCTTTTTTAAATTGAATTACTTTTTAGTTTCATTCACATCTACAAAAAGTTAAGGAAACAAATAAAATAACAATTTTTATTTTCTTATTGTGAAGGTGAACGTGCTAATAAACACCAAAGAATCCTACAATTTTAGTTTGAAAGAATTCAAATCCGAACTTCAAGTGTAGTAGATATAAACAGCTTATGTAATATATATTTTAAAAAATAACCATGCCCCTTTCAAAATACAAAACATATAAAATATATCAATCTAAAAATAATGCAATAAAAAAACAATTGGTTTTTGTCTATGGATGATTGTTTAATATATTATTTATCATGAAATTTATGATTGTTATTGATTTTTGAATATGAGAAGTTAAAAATAGAATGCATTTATTATTTATTTAATATTATATATCATAATTATATATATACTTATTATTTACTAAGTACCAACAACGTAATACAAGGTTGAATGTTCCCAAAAGCACTAATAATACATAAAGAACCCAAACACACTGCCCAAATGAATTGCAGGCTTTGTGACTTCTTTAGTCATCTTCTTCAGACTTTCCGTCCTCCATTTCAATTCCACAGTCACCGCTTTTTCACTTTTCTTTTCTGATTTTGCAGTTCAAATTTTGTTTTCATAATTTCTGCAATAATAATTGTCACGCCCTAAGCCCGGGGGCCCGAGGGGTAAGTGTAAATCATTTATAACATGTAAACACAGTCCTCATATCAGAGCAAGTACATTGGTCACGCAACGGACCCACAAAACTTCCCCTGCTATATAACGACCTAAATTTATTCAAATGGGTACCTAATAGAAATACCTATGCAATATATACCCGCTACCATACAACCACGCAGTGGTTTTTATAAACTAACATACATTCCCATCCAAGGCCACACACACGGTCACATCAACCAAGATGAACATGTAACAACTTCCACCATCCTGAACTTTTATTAATTTATACATGTCTTGGCCTTATGGCCATTACAACCCAAAAGCAATAGAAAATATATACATCCCAATGTTTTCTCAAAATACATTTACAACATATAAAACCAATCCAGTCTTTGCTAACAACATGTGCCTCTCCTCCCTTTACTTCCAAGCCCCTCATAATCATCCTGAGTGGGTCCTGTATGGACATCTGTAGGAACGTGAGCACGAACGGTGTGTGCCCACGATATACTCACCATAATATAACTATGATGCATGTAATAATCATGATACAATTTAACAATCATACTCTGAGACATAGAACATGATAGCAAGTATCTCAACTCAAAATTCACAAGCAAGTTCCACATGCTATTTAGAATATCAATGTGCGTACATTATCAATGTTTAAGCCCTTAACTTGTTCATCTTGTGTCTACATCACACATTAATCTTTCACACATCATCGGGGATTGGATATCAATCTGGTGTACTTGTTCTGGGCGACTCCCTGCCCCACGGGCACTCTTTAGGATGGCAACCCAAAGCGACGCTACGCCCGTGTGTATGCATAAGTTAATACACTGTTCTCATTTCGTAGGCTACTAACCTACTGGTATAAAACACCAAACTCTGCGCAGGTTCCGGGACTTACAACCTGAGGGTATCTCTGGCCCTTCTTATTTTTCATACCCCACAACCCCCGACACATAACCAATCATTTTATTTTCTTATCTTTCCATTAGGTTTGTAAATTATGTGAGTTCACATGTTTAGTCCATGAGCTTTCTCATTTCACTTCAAGTATCATTCATTTAACAATAATCAAGATGCTTCAAATGTTGTCACAAGCATTATCACCTCAAACCAATTTCCATGCATTAAATCAAGTCAAATGGTATATGCTATAATCAAAAGAAGATACATATATGAAATGAAGAGAGGGAGGTTCATTTATGGTGTTCAACATGGTAAAAGTAATGTGGGGATTTATGAAATAGGGTGTAAAATAACGTTGGGGTTCAGCAGGGGGGTCGGGCACCCCAGCCTAAATCAGGCAGGCGCCCCACCTCGATGAATAGTGCTCGGGCGCCCCAACCTTAATCAGGCGAGCGCCCCTAGAGAGTAGATTTTCTGTGAACAGTGGCTCGGGAGCCCTACCTCCACCAAGTGGGCGCCCAACTCGGGTGAACAGTGCTTGGGCGCCTTACCTCAATCAGGCGGGCGCCCCCAAAGAGGGGAATTTCTTCGAAATTTGGCCAACCTCAGGTTCTCACCTCCATACTCTACCCTTGTTCATTTTTAAGCACCAATTATCATCATACATCTATTTTTCTCATCTTCCAAGTTCACTCTAACCTAAAGTTCTCAAAATTTTCTTCCCTCTCCTCCCATCACTCACTACTATGCAAAACACACTAAATCCTCAACTCTACCCCTAACTAGGTTTCAAGAGTTTGATTTGTTCTCTACAAGGATTCATGGCTTCCTTTTGTTATGTAGCATAACTACTAGAATTTGAAGGAGAAGAAGAGAACTTCAAATTTATACTAGGAGAGTAGAAGTTTCCCTACCTCAAACTTAAGCTCAACCTCTTCAAGGACTCCAAGATCACAATAGCTTCAAGGGTGACTTCCACTTGGCTCCAAGCTCCCAAGACTTCAAGAACTTGATCTTTTCTATTAAATTCACTCTCCTCTTGCTTCTTTCCTTCACTTCTCTTCTTGATTCTTCCTCTTTCCGTCTTCTTCTTCTTCTTCCTCCTCATTTTCTCCTTTTTTTCTCCCAATTCTCTCCAATGGCCTGGTGGTTTCTTCCCAACACTTGGTCTCTCTTTCTCTCCATGATATTTAGGCTTGCAATTAATATTTCACCAACCAAAATACATATACATATATATCTATACCCAACATGGCCGGTTGAGCCCTCCTCCACCACAAATTCAAGCCTTATATATATGTATAATTAATAAAGTCCTCCAACATTAATTCATGGGCCCCACCAAATTAAATGCTTTTCTTGACTTACACTTAATTACAAAACAAATGAGAAGACCAACTCTTGGCCGGCCATTGCTTCCTCTAACCACCCTTCTCTCATTATTATATATATAGGTGCTTACATGGATGTCAACAAGTCAAGGCAAGGCTATTTAATCAAACTTTAAGTTAGCTTGGTCAAATTGGTGCCAAATTCTCCATTGGCTGGCTCTTTTCTTTCCCAACTCTTTTTCATACTTTTATTCACACACTCCTCCTTTGTTAAACCATCACATGGCCGGCCACCCTTTAATCCTTTACTTCCCATTAACATTTAACTACAACCATACACAAGTAAGGCACTTCATTTTAGCTCTCAACACTTAGCACAATTTGAAGAATATAAGCTTTACTTACATCAATCCATAATCTCATCACCAAAAGAAGATAAGTCCATGGCGGGTATCACAATAATCCATTAATTAGAAGACAGAAACAGAAAAATCTTAAGAAAAAAGAACAACATATGGTACCTGAAATATAAAATTAGAAGTCAAATTGTTTTAGGAAATATTGATAATTCAAAAAACACTATAAAATTTTAAAGCACTATAATTTATCCAACTATAACAAAAGGTAGACAAAATCAAGAACAAAATATTATAAATTTTGAAAATTTGAGATGTTATACCCTGTAGGCGCGAAAATAGTATATTATCAAAATATATCTAAAAAATCAAAAGATAAATTTAAATAGTTAAATAAGGTATATATATATGCAATAGAGATATAGAAATAGAGACCGACAATGCAAACTTTCTTTTTTCTTCTTGTGTGTAAAACGAAAGGAAGAGAAAACAAATGAGAAATTGAAAATGATGCTAGAATATGAGAGCTTTCAATAATTACTGCAAATATTAAATATAATTTAAATTTGAAAGTTAAATAAAAATGATTGTCATTTAAAATCACTTATCATTTAAATTTGTTAGTATATAATTTAAGTTATAATAATATAATATAGATTATGATATTAAAATCTATACTACTAATTTTTAATTTTCTATGGAGGTGCTAAAACATCATAAAATCTTTATTGTTGCTAAAACGTTTATGGTATTATCAATATCATATAATCTATACTAAAAAATTATCTTTATAATATTGCTAATCCATACTACTAACAATATAATAATTAGGTACAATAACTTTTGTTATCATATTTAACTTTTATTGGTATCTATTTTTTTATATTATGTCAGGAAAAGTAAAATAGTAAAATGATTATGATGAAGAGACAGAACTGGGTTAAGCTGAACAAAGAAAGATAAAATAATAAAATAGTCAAGAAAGTGAAGATAATGACATGGCAAAGTTGGGTTAAACTGAAAAAAAAAAGGGTAAAGTGGTAAAAAAACAAAAAAGCCACGATAATGGAATATGAGAGCATTCAATAACTAATAGAAATATTAAATACTATTTAAATTTGAGAGTTTTTGAAAATCAAAGTTAGAGGAGTATGGAGGCTTGAATATTGAATGCCATTTAAATTTGGGAGAATATTAAATATATTTAAATTGGAGAGAAATAAAAATGATTGCCATTTAAATTTGTTTATCATTTAAATTGGTAGTATATAATTTAAGTTATGATATTATAATATAAATTATGATATTAAAATTTATAATAATAATTCTTAATTTTCTATGCACGTGCTAAAATATCATAAAATTTGTATTGTTGCTAAATGTTTTATGGTATTGTTAATATCATAAAATATATACTAAAAATTATCTTTATGATATTATTAATCTACACTATTAACAATATGATAATAAGACACAATATTTTTGTTATGATTTTTAACTTTTGTTAGTATATATTTTGGGTACAGTACAAAAATTATCTCTATACTTTACTTTCAGTCTCACTTTGGTCCTAATAATTTCAATCGCAATAGTCAAGTTCTTATACTTTCAGTCAAGCCCTAATCAGCTCTCTCCATTATTGTCTGTTAAAAATCACCGTTAAAACGAGAATAAAACCTTCATTTTGCAAGATAATCTACATGGCTGAGTGATAATATGGTACTCTCGGATAACGTGTAGACTATCTGCCAATTGTCAAATGCTCATTCGTTTACATGTGTCAGTGTTAACTGATGTAGGCTATTGCCCTGGAGTAGCTTGACTTTTAAAAAAATAAAATATTACAAATTATACTTCCCCTAGGAATCAAAATAAAAATCTAAAAGGTAAGAAACCACCAACAAAACTAACTCACTAAAGGCTTAATTTGTGTAAGTTTCTTAGATAATATTTATATATACTAAAAAACTGACATAGATTTTTCCTTATTATAATACTATCGAATAACCCGTGCCATAACACTTCTCAATTAAAATTAAATATACACGTATTTGTAATACTGATAAATAAATTTTTTTTTCTCAATATAATTTTCTTTCTTAATACAACTTTTTAGATATCATCAAGTTCAATTCAGTAGTCCATTAGAATGTGAAATGATCTAAAAACTAAGTAAGAGTTTGAGATAAATTTTTAATTTATAAAAGATCTCATTTATTCATTGAAGAAAAAAACTCCGTCTTAGTCTTTAGATTTTAGTTTGTAAGAAAGATATTTTTGAAATATGTTGTGTTTTATTATATAGATATAGTCAACCTTACTAATTTAAATTTAAAATTAGAATTCAGAAAAAAAATACTCTCCCAAGACTAATTTTATTTAAATATTTGTAAAAATAAAAAAAAGTAGAATGACTAATATAGAAAAATAATTACTCCCAAGTCTAATTAATATTCAATATTTTTTGTACTTTTAAATTTTAAAAATACTAAGAATTGTGTATAGATATATACCAATTATATAAAAAAACTTACAAAATATATGTCAATTTCATGTAAAACTTTAAAAATTTAAAATTTAAGTACATACCTAGTAAATGGCAAAGTCAAAGAGAAAATTGTTGTAATAAAAAAATCTTTAAAAAATTTAAAAAAAATATTTGTATCTATTTATAGATTTTGCATGTAGGAGAGTTCTATTCTTTTTAGATTGGAATATCATTTTGAAATCCTATGTTATTACAATTAGAATACAATTTTTAGCAAACTGAAAGTCTAAATCTAATGAAAGTTTGAGTGGTTGGTGCTTTAATTGGATTGATTTATCTATTGCTAATTTTAATTTTAATTTCTAATATTGTTTGATATTTTTTAATAAATAATATCATAATAAATATAATTTTAATAAGCAATATTACAATTTGAATTATGATATTCCACTTATTTTATCTAATGACAAAAATAATAAAGGACATGTTATTTGTTAGTAAATTAATATTTTTATTTAACAGGCTAACTATTTTTTGCATTACTTAATTTAATTACTATTATATTTATTATGTTTAAATAATAATTTATTAAATTATAAAAAAATTAAAAATAAGAAGTTATATGATAAATAGAAGTGTGGATTATATAAAACTATCAAGTGATATCCACAAATATTCTAATTTGAATAAAATTATAAATAAGTGGTGATCATATACAATACTAATTCCATTTGGACTATATACATATAAATTAAGATGCTTATAAATTAAGATAATTATAATTATAAATTTATGTTAGTAAATTAAAATTTTTATTTAATAGGCTAATTATTTTTTTGCATCATTTTGTTTAATAATAATATTTATTATTAAAACCTTTGTTTAACATGGTAAATAATTTTTTGCATTATTTTATTTAATAACAATAATAATATTTATTATGTTTTAAATAATAATTTATTAAAATATAGGAAAAATAAAAAATAAGAATATGTTTTAAATTAAAAAATAAGAAGTTATGTGATAAACAGGAGTGTAGATTAAATAAAAATATGAAGTGATATCCATTAACATTCTAGTTTAAATAAAATTAAAAATTGTGAATAAATAGTAATTATGTAAAATACTAATTTCTTTATAATAAAATAATTATAATTAGACACCACATGTCATAACTATATGTGTGTCACAACTGTAGCGTAAGTTAAGTTTTATGTGGCGCAACGGTGCTACCAAACTCCACTACATATACATGATGTCAAAAGTATCTAATATTTAATATAGTAATTGTTATTTTTTAAGTTATATGTAAAACTGTAATACCCTCACCTTCGGTATAAATGAAAGTTGAATGGAATGGATGTTTTTAATGTGGGAAAATGAGTTTAGAATGGATAAAGAAAGATGGTGGGTTTAAGCTTTGGCTAAGTGGAATGTTTGCATGGCTTGATTTAGGGTGTGTGTTCTTATTGGTTGTGCATGAGAAGTGTAATGAGTTGAGGGAATGAAATAGGAATGAGGTAGAAAAGTGGTAGCCGGCCATGGTGAGGATTTTGTGTTGATTTTGACCAATTGAGCTAAATTGGACCACACATGACCAATGAGGGTGCACTTTGGCTTGGTTGACTTGTCTACTTCCATGTAGGATTTGCAAATATCATTATTAATGGTGA
>JAVXUM010000046.1:3170221-3180636 GCA_035590655.1 Pouteria glomerata
AAATTCCCATCGTGCGGCGCAGACGCGATGTCACGCAGGTGACATCGGGGGGCGATGTTAGCCCCCCCGCGTCCGTGTATCTTCATGTGCTAATAAACAGATTCAATAAATAAATATATTTTACTAAGAACCTATTGTTAATCCAAGTTGTTAACAATAATAATTCAGTCATTAAAATTTTATTAATTAATTTAACTAATTTAAGTATAAATCGAGTTCATCGTTATTAGAGTTTTGTGTCTTTATTTGTTGAAATTTAAAAAATGTTTGAATTTGTTCATTTAACTTTTCTAAGCAAACAAAATTGAGAACTCAAGATAAATTTGTTCCAATGTCAATGAACAGCACTATTGAATTTCTTTATGGCCAATATTTTATGAGCTATTTATTGGCACTTTATCATGCTCATATTTCATAAAACGTGAATTTATATTCTACCAGTACAATGATCAAATTATCAGAATAGTTGATCTCCATCTACGGCCATTAAAATTCCAAAAGCAATCTAAAATTCAAAGAGGCCAAAATAGTTTTATTCACACGAAAAAGTGGATGTTCTCTCTGTGTTTGGGGTGGCTATGAAACTCTTAAAAAATAAAATAAATTTATAATAATTTTTATAAATTATTAAAACTCTTTATTAAATCTTCTTATTTTTATTATATTTAAAAAATTTTAATATTTAAAAAAAATAAAAAATATGAAAAAAATTAACTAAATGAGTAAATTTATTTGTCGTATTTTTCGAGTCAAAAATTTTTAAATGAGTACTATTATTATTATTTTATATTAATTTTTTGAATCTGTAAAAACAAATTTGATAAATCGTTCTTACGATTTTGTTAATCTTTTTATATTTTTTAATTTGTAAGAACAAATTTAAATAGTTTCTACAGTTTTGCTAATCTCTTTACACTTGAATAAGTAAAAACGAATTTAGCAACTCATTCTTACGGTTTTGCTCCAATGGTATAAAAATGTAATTATTCTTCCTCAAAAAATTATTAAATGTCAAATGTTTAGAATTAACGCAAATTATACTCTTTCCCCTTTTTTCTTGTTTTTAATCACTTCAAACACAAGCGGGTAAAAATTAGCCCACATCGTTTTCGAGTATACATAGAAAACTATTCTCAAGCAGTAAAGCCATTCGGCCCCTTTTCTCCAACAAGTTGCACCGAAAAAAAAAAAAAAAAGGAATTTTGGAAAAGCCAAAGAAAGTCTGAACAAAGATGGTCAGCTTATGTTGAAACCTCAGAGAAAACCACCACCAGACCATTTGACATCAGGTTTTCCATTTCCATTCTGACCAACGGCTTTCGCATCAGATAATGCGCTCTGGTAGAAATTATCGTATCCATCATCCCAACCCGCCCAGCCATCCCCATTGCCAGATGCTGCTGCACCCTTTGTGGATTCTTCTTTCCCATTATAGTCTTTACTGTCCCAATCATCCCAAGAGCCTGAGCTAACGGAATTAGAATGAGGACGCGATAAGGACTGCTCTCCTCCAGAATTCCGTCCTTTTGATTCTTGCGAAGAGTTTTGGTAATATCCGTTTCTCTCACTTTCGTTTTGTTGCCATCCATCAGACTTCTGGCTGACTCCGCCCTCCTTAGCATACTCCACCTTCTGAGATGCCATTGCCACGACACCTTTCATGATCCCCCACGTCCTTTGTCCAATCTCTGATGTCTTTGCAGTGACAATGTTTACCGTCTCACTCACCTTTGTATCATAGCCCCCCTCTTTCACCTGTCAAAAACCATTTAATTCGTTAACCTTGCTTTAACAATACCAAACACATTCTTTTTGGGCACTTTTATAAATCATTAACAGCCAGACAGCAGCATTCCAAGGACAATTGTATAGAACACATTCCCCCACGTTTAAAAAAATCCAAAAACTCACTTTGGCAAATAGATCAGGATTCCGAATGTCAATATGCACGAAATTTCAGCATAGAACTAAGATAAGAACTTCAATCGTCAAAAGGCCAGGATTAAGCAGAAGTGAATGAATAATCATGATATAAGTCATTTTGCATATATTTTGCAAATTTGTGAGGATGATAATTCTTGCAAGTCATGGGCATCAACACTTGCTTAAAATAATTGGCAACTGCAATTAAAACAAAAATCAGTATGAAAATGAAACAGTTCAACCTAGAGATAGAATAAGATAAACATGCATTTTGAAGACATGGAACATGCCCAAAATCTGAATATGTGCTTAGACAAACGTGCATTTTGATCCTAGCACTGTGGATTCATTAATGTTGATATTGTTTCTTTTCCACAATACAGTTGAAAAGTTTCCGTTTCTGTAAAGATCCAAATGAAACACTAGTGGAATCTAATGTTTCTAGCTGCAAATCTTACTTATAAAAAAAGAACAATACTAATGTTTCCATAATAAGTTTAACTGTTATGTTTCGAGCATTTAGTTAGATTTTAACTTATACTTCCAAACATTTCTATGAATTTCAATAATTTTCATGTGCCATTTTCGAAACATTTGAAGAGATTTCCGAAATATTTCTATTTCCATGTTAATCAAAACGCCCAACTGAAAACATAATTTTAATCCTTGATTAAGGTGAGTAGAGGAGGAGGGATGTTTGAAATTTGGGACTGCACAATTAAACAGGCAAGCAGTTGGTCTCACGAGACTCACCATTGTGCATATAAACAATAATCAAATAATACATATGGACTATGTTCTAGGTTGGTTTAATATAATATCACTCATTAATCATCATTCGCAAGCAACGAGTTTTACTCCCACACACGCGCAGAGCAGTTCCCCATTATCAGAATGTATAAAATCTTGGTTGTATCAGATCCTCATTGGTAACTGCATAACACTTCAGGATTGATTCCCAAATTTGCTACCTTGAACTGGGCAATTACTCTAACAATGTGATGAGATCTACAAAATCCTTCTATGTCCAAATAAATCCCTTATCTAAAGAAAGCAAAAGGAGCCGTCATTAAGTTACAGGCCATTTTAAATACCCGACGGTTTGTATTTAAGCACAATACCCATAAATCATGGGAGGTCAAATCATCCTCAAAAAAAAAATCTTCTTATTGGCATCTTCCCCGATTCAAACTGGAACTCAAAACCTCCCATAAGTAATTGCAACACAACGAAGTAATTGAAAAGTATCTACATTTCTATGTCATTGTTCTTGCCATATCCCTTACCCTGGCTTTCTTCACAACGCATTGTCATGTGAAAATTTAAACTTCTAACTGATCACAAAACCAGAATGTAATTGTTCATCAGATTGTATAAACATAGCCTTGATAATCATCACTACGATGAAAATCTAATAGGTCTTCAGAACCTTTTTTTTTTTTTGGGTAAGTTCAGAACCATTGTTCCTGCCATACTCCTTACCTTGGCTTTCTTCACAATGCATTGTCATGAGAAAATTTAAGCTTCTAACTGATCAGCAACCAGAATGTAATTATTCATCAGATTGTACAACCATAACCTTGATCATCATAACCACAATGAAAACCTAATCGGTCTTCAAAACCAAAGCCATATAAACATTTGCCAGAGCATCAACACAAACAAAAGAGCAAGACAGATATGACAGTAGACACCTTAATCCATAGATCAGGGCATCTAATAGTGGTTTTAAAGTATAAGCATTGGGTTTATAGCTTGGAGCAGATATCGTGAAACAATGCAGGACGCATTGTTGTTTACGTGCAAGTTGAGAAGAAACAAAAACAGTAGCGACAATTGGAGGCATTGGAAGCCAGAGAAGCCTTATAATAAAGGAATGTAGAAATAGAATTCTTCATGGAAACTTTCTGATAGAATCAAAACATTCCATTTATCTCATTTGATAATCGCCGTCGTATTTATATTCTCAAAAAATTAAAGTAAACACAAATAAATATTAACATCAAAATGTAAAATATAGATCAACATGACACTCAGAAAATAAATTTAATATGCAAAAATGACGAAAAATTAACACAAATAACGTGCCAAATACCTTGGAACTGAACTCCTTGGTGCCAGCTTGAACAACAGTGGCGGCAGACTGTGCTGCGGATGTGGCAACCATAGACAACCGACCAAATCCCTGAACAGAAAACATAAAAGAGGAGATATATACATAAAAATCTATCCTTTAGGTGCATTGTGCTGAATTACACACATACAGAGTAACAAACTACCAGAGTAACTGCAGAGAACACATCGCCTTGCGAATTGTTTCTAGGCACGGGGGCTGGACTTGATCCGAACCCCACGTACTTGCCACCTTGCGAGGGAGGTAAACCTTCCGGCCGCGATTCATTCTCCGCCATCTTCCGGGCAAAAAAGGTCTCTTTATTCGCGGCCGAAGTCTCCAACTGTGACCGCATATAAATATCCTCCGTAGACCTCGATTTGGAGGGCAAAACTCCACCGCCCCCGCCGCTCCTGAAATCGCTCACCGACTGGTTCCGCCTAACATCGGATGACGAACTGAATCCGCCGTCGTCATGATTGTCCCAACTATCCCAACCTCCATTTCCCCCAGAATTACCAACCCTACCGCCGCCGCTCAACGGTGGTTTCCTATTGCTGGCGCCAAGGGTTTCCTTGACGACGGGCGGGTCCCGCCAGGGACGGCCCTCGGCGAGGGCTTGGATTCGATCGCGGTACACGGAGGCAGCGTTAGTGTTGTACTTGGCGACAATATCGGTGTCCTTAGGGATGCCGTACTGAGCGAGGAAGGTATTGAGCCGGTCGTTCCCGCCTGCCTCCATCTTCTTCAGCTGGATCTCGGACCAGGAGTCCATGGTTACGGATCGGACAAAGCTGATGTGGACCCCGAGGCCACGGTGCTTGCCGGAGCACTCCAAGCACATGAACACGCCATACGACACCGATGCCCATTGCGGATTCTTCTGGGCGCAGTCCACGCAGATCTTGTTCCCCGGCTGCGCTTGCAGGTCTCGCAGGCGTCTCGATGCCGCCATTATTCGATCTGATCGCTGTCGATCCGGAACTCCTCAATTGGATCTAAAGAAACCGCAGAAAACCCCTATATGTATATTTGTATTTCCGTACGTGCGGAGAGAACTGAAGGACAACTCAGGTTTCAAAGGGACAGAGAAACAAGGAATCCAGAGAGAGAGAGAGACAGAGAGAGAGAGCGGATGGTAACCTTGCTCGATCGCGGTGGAAAAAGAGGAGAACTACGGGAAATTTGGGGGGTTGATAACGGCTGGCTCGGGTTCACACAGATTCTGTGCGATGTTTATTATAGTTTTATCGCCTTCGACTCGAACCGGAGGTGGCTCAGCTTATTTATTTATTTATTTTTAGTACCCTACTAAAATTGGGGGATTGTGGAATAAAAATTAATTTCTTTTTTGGCAGACAGTTCCACTCAGGGACAATGGGCGTGCTTTGTTTACCTTAAAAAAAAAAATTAAAAAAAATTAATTTTTTACTAATTATTTTAATCAAATTTTATCTAACATTGTATTTTTTGTTTTTGTTTTTTTTTATTTTTATTTTTATCCAAACACCACCAAATTAGTTTTTTATTACTGTAAACTTTTTTTTAATCATTGATTATGATTACTATAATTAAAGTGTTAATTATTACACATTAATTCTTTAAGTTATTGATTTATAGTAATGTGCAATTTTCTCACCATTGTTTAAACACACTTATCTAAATAATGCACATGTGAAGTAGAATGGAAAAAAATAATACGAATTAAAATGTTCATACATAAGCTTTACCAAATAAAAAAATTATAGCATAAAATTTTAATTGACAAAAATATCTTTAGTTGTTTACTAATAATATGAACCAAAATGCCTATGTATATATATATTTTTTTTGATGAATGAAAAGAACTGTATTTACAAATATTAAAGAGATACTGTCCATTTACAATAAAGTATATCAATCTTAAAAGTAAGCTTATATCCATGTGTTCAACAAAATATAGCAAATAGTATACGTTGGTTACAAATAAAGTAATATAGTGTCAATTAAACGGTGATGATGGAACAATCTGTAATCTAATATACTAGCGTGATGACTCTGATACTTAGGTTTCGTTTGGGAAGTTGGCCTTTTTCTAACTAGCTACTCAGTTTTTTTTTATCTTTTTTCTACAATTACTAACTTTACCCTCTTATATTTTAAATTTATTTTAAAATATAAAGGGCAAAATTGTCAAATTACCTTAAAAAAAATCAGCTATTAAAAAATTAACTTTTTTTTCTTCCCAAACATAAAAAAACTAACTTTTTTTTATAACTAACTAGTAATTAGTTACAAAAAAATATACTTTTTTTCTTCCCAAACTAAATCTTATACTAACCACAAAGTTGAGAAAATGATTGGGCAAAATTTGGATGTATAAAACGTATCATAAATGGTAAAATCTTTGGTGAATGCAATAGGGGGAAGATGGGAATTTGTGAAGATTCCATTCACTATGGACATCGATATCCTTCAATTTTTGGAATATGTCGTGATCCCATGAATGCCGCCTTCATATCTGGGATTGATTGCAATTCCCAAACTAGTGGGAGGTGCGCAAGATTTTAGGTGAGACTCTAGCGAGAGGCCACGTGGACAGGTACCGCGGCATTTGATCTTTTCAAGACCGACCAAATAGATTGTGACCGACCCGAGTTAGACTAACTAGTTCGTGTTCAGTCACGTGATGCTTTGTTCAGCTCTTTAGGGTTCCAGAATTGTACCCCGTCAGGTAACATAAAAATCTACATTCCTATGAATTTTTTTTTTTTTTTTTTTTTTAATACTTGTGCTTTTGCTAATTTATTGATACGTGAGAATAAAAAAGAATGAAATAGAATCCATTTCCACTTTAGTTTATTCTCATATTTGGTATTAAAAAATTAAGTTAGAATGTTATTCCATGGGAATAGTCATTCCCACATTAAGTGAAAAAAGACATTCCACACTTTAAGTGATAGAATAACCATTCCATTGACATTAAAATTTAGTTCAAAAAGTGAAAAAATAAAAAAGCAACTCCTTTATAATAAAAAATTTTTCTTAATTACTCAATTGGATTGTAAAATGACGATTTTACCCTTTAACCTTATTTTCAAACTAGATTCAAATCCCAGCTTAAAATGACCATTTTAAGCCTAGGACTTTTTTTTTTTTTTTTTAAATTCATATTTTGGACTTCTGAAAGACTAATAAAAAAATTCCATTGACATTAAAATTTAACCAAAAAATTAAAAAAATAAAAAATAAAAAAAGTAACTACTTTATAATAATTTTTTTTTTTCAATTACTCCATTGGGTTATAAAATGGCCATTTTACCCTCTGGCCTTATTTTTTAGTTAGATTCGAATCTCGGCTATAAAATAATTGGTTTAACCCTAGATTCTTTTTTTTTTTTTCAAATTTGTATTTTAGGCATTTCAAAAAGTTAAAAAATATTTATTGACATATTTCTTAATAGTTAAGAAAATTTTGGCCCAATTTGAACATAAATTATAAAATAACCATTTTACCCCTAGTCCATTTTTCTTATTTAAATTTACGTTTCGAAAATAAAATTTATTTTTACAGTTTTTAAAAAAAATAATATTAGTAGTTTTTATTATATTTCATTATATTTAAAATATATAAGCAAATTATGAAAATTTAAATGTCTATTTTATTCCCATTATTTTCATATTAGCAATCAAACAAATGAATGGAATGAGCATTCTATTTTATTCCGACTATTTTTTCATTCCCATCTCTTATTTCATTCCATTCTATTCTATTCTCATGTACCAAACGTAATCTAAATTCTTAAACTCAAACCTTACAAATATCGGATTAGACTGAGCGGGTTTTGCGGGTTCTTCGGGCTAGTGGACCCATGTCCACCCCTATGTATTTCATATCAAAGTGTAATTTTGGTATAATTAGAATTTTCCAATTTATAAAGATGGAATTTCGCACATTTCAATTCCTCCCTTTTATTTGTTTTCGGGTTAGTATTAGTATTAGCAGTAATTGGAGTTAATACTGCAGAGATAACATTATTTATATTTTATATCACCAGCCTTATGTACGGTGGTTCCACATACCTTTCAATCAATTAAAAAAATCGATTTGTCAATATTTCATATTAAAGAATTAATTCTTGCTTAAAAAATGGTATAATTACGAGTAGCTGCCCTCCTACAGAAAGTCCAAACAAACAAGCCTCACACACACTCACACACACACATACACACACTTATATATATTAATAATTATCCATATTTAAAGGTATATAAATATAATTTGACATATAA
This sequence comes from Pouteria glomerata, assembly GCA_035590655.1. NCBI lineage: Eukaryota > Viridiplantae > Streptophyta > Magnoliopsida > Ericales > Sapotaceae > Pouteria > Pouteria glomerata. The sequence continues at coordinate 3,178,530 of JAVXUM010000046.1, forward strand.
ATAAGCATTTGCACCCCAAAAAAGCTCAAAAAATTTTAAAAAGAACTTTAAAAATTTTCATCTTTTTTAAACTCCAAAAAAGTTAACCATTTTTAAAAAATCTGCCAAAATTCGTTCGAATGTATCACATGTTCAAACAGATTTTAGCAAATTTTTTAAAATATTGGATTGATATTAGTTTCAAAAGTTTCACAAAGCACCAAAAATTTTTAAAATTCTCTACTAAAATTTTGTGTCAATTTTATACATCTTTTAACAACTTTATATAAAATCAAATACAAATATTCAACCACATTTTAAAATAACTTTTTGCACACCAATTTCCAAAAAAATTACTTTTGTTAACTTTTAATTTTTTTTCACTCCAAACGACCTTTAAATAGCTCAAACTTAAATTTGTAAAGTAAACATGCATAAAAAAGTGTAAAAATAACCTATAAAAATAAAAATCAATAATTACAAGAGATTAAAGTATTCATATAGCATTTAATAAATGTATAAAATTTTATTATTTATTATAAATATTATCATATTTTTAAATATTAATTTAAATCTTTTATATAAAAATATTCAAAAAAATATTAAAAGAGTGATAGAAAAAAAAATAATTCTGATCATTAAGTAAATCTAATAACTGAAAATATATGAAATTCAAAATTTTAAGCTTACTTATTATATAAATGATAACAAAAAGTGTAAAAGTGTATGTAATTAAAATTTAAGTTTTAAGCACATTAAAATTAAAATTTTAAAATTAAATTTTAATTTAAATGTTTATTTTTTAATAAGATTTTAAAGAAAATTAAAGTTTAAATATTTTTTTAAAATAAAAAAATTCAGTTGACTTTGTCTAAAAAGTGTTCATAAATTAAAGTTTAAATATTTTTTTAAAATAAAAAATTTAGTTGATTTTATCTAATAGATATCCATACATTGTTTAATAAATGTGTATAATTTTATTATTTATTATAAATATTGTCAACTTTTTAAAATATTAATTTAAAAACTTTTGTATATTAAAAAAATATATGAAAATAGTGAGCGATTATGTTTTAATGTAATGTGATCAAAAAGACAATCAGTGTGAAGTGAGAGAAATGTAATCCTGACTATTAATGATATACAAATGTCAAATCATTAAATTAAATTATTGTATATATATACATGACATTTATAGATATAGGTAAAAAGGAAACATTGCAAGAAAATGGAGTATAGGTAAGGAAAGTTTTTGTGAGAAAACTTATTTCCTCGCTAATAGTATGATTTAAGTGAAGAAAACAATATTTTCTCGCAAATAGTTTGAAAACTTTTTACAAGAAAAAACATCTTCGTTAATAGTTGTTTTTTGCGAGAATTTTTGGATTTCCTCGCCAGAGAGTCGAAAATATGGCGCACTATAAGTGAGAAAATTTAGTTTTCTCGCTAATAGTGTAGTATAGGTGAGGAAAGATGTTCTTCCTCGCTAATAGTCAACCAATTTTTTTTTTTTTTATTATAAGTGAGACCATTTAGTTTTTTCGTTAATAATATAGTATGGGCAAAGAAATATACGTTTTCTCGCTAATAGTGAAGTAATTTTTTAGAGTATATACGAGGAAATATCTATATCCTCACTAATAGTACTTAACTTTTGTAAACTTATTAAAAATATAAATTATTAAATAAGTATTTAAAAAGGTACAGATGGGGCAGAGTAGGGACCATCATACCCGTATTCGTTCGAGTAACACCTTAAAATCTCAATACTTGTCCTTGTCCTTGTCCTTACTATTTATATCTCAATACCTACCCCAAATAGGGTGGATGAGACGGATACCCACTGGGCACAGTTAATTTTGACATTCCTATTTACACTTCATATATGTATTGCATACTTATAATGATATAAAGGCCTTTGTGCAAAAACTCAATTCAAGACATAATTATAATATTATAAATATTTTATTTTATAATATAATTTTTTTTAAATAACATATATAAAAAAGTAACTTACCAATAGTTTTTTAGATACTTTAATAAGTTGGGAGGTAATTACAATATAATTTATTTTAAAAAAAAATCATTTATACAAATAAATTATTTTAGTATGATAATATTTTTTAAT
>JAVXUM010000046.1:3191396-3208921 GCA_035590655.1 Pouteria glomerata
CATCAAAATCCCAAGGTCAAAGCGTGCATTAATCTCACTTACGATAGGAGGCTAAAATGGATTTTTCTTTTATTACTAAGGTGTTTTAGACAATTTTTTTTTTTTTTTTTTTTTTTTTTTGTTTCGTTTCTTTTTGTTTTGGCTGAAATAGGCATAAGTTTTTTTTTTTGGACAAGAATTATAAGTTGGCCTATTAGTTTTTTTCTTAATTTCTTTTTCTATTTTTTTTTTTTTAGGAATCTACTAATCATGGAATTTTTCCATCATGAGAGAGGATAATTATGCAAATTATGGGGGTGCCACCTCCCTTTTATACCCAAAAAAAAGAAGTTCTGATGATAAAATAACACAATCAATGTTACCTAAGACAAGATTCACTCATTTGTTATAAAAAAACAATATTGGTACACAATTCGATATTTATTTTTATGGGTGTAAGGTTATAAATATGTATGTAATAGTAATATTAACACTCCACTTTACATTTTGTGAAAAAATAAATTAAAAAATTATAATCATATTATATAACAACTTATATATTCTTGTTAAATATCATTTTTAGTGTTTATATATGGTTTGTTTGTGTTGGCAATCTGCAGCAAATATTTTATTTGTCAATTTTAATTTGTGTTAGCATTTAGAATCTTGAATGTCATAATGTCACACTATTTTATCAATGGTTCGCACAACTACCAAAAAGTGTTTCAACAATTCAACATTTTATGAGAAGAATGTTTGAGTGATGATTTCAACAATAAAAAATGTGAGAGTTTGAGTTTTGAAGGAGTAAAAGATATGGTTAAATATGTTGTTTAGTGTACTTTGCGAGCATGTCACGCCCACGAACTGCCAACCAATTTTGTTAGGGAATAAATAACAATTTCCAGTGTACTTCGCTGAAATCATGAGTTGATCGCAAAATTTGATGAAATTTTGCTCCTTTTTTTCTTTACAATAAAGTGTTGTTATTTTTGGTCTTTTATCTACCTATAAATATTCACAAACATTCCCTAAATATAATTTACGGTTCCCTTGAGAGTAAAAACATAAAAAAGGTTATTAAATCTAAATTATTCAAGCCTCTTTGCAAGGATTTCTTTGATAAATCATCTTAGTTCTTGAATCTCATATCTAGGGTTATTGTCACGCCCTTAACTTAAATTATTCGGGACGGACGGTATGAGAAAATAGAGACTAAGAAAAACAAATAAAACCCTACACTAAGGTCAAGTCATAATACAATAAAATTCATTAGAGCAACTACATTCATCCCTCATTCCTATATTCAATAAAAGTACAACGTATATCATCATAATCAATGGGACACACAACCCGGGTCGCACAAATACAATACTATAATCTCATAAAATATTAAATATTCCTTAGGTCAAACCGTCGGTCAACTCAACTCGGGATGCTCACTGTCTTGCCCCTCTGTATCACTTGCAATATGGATGGGATGAGCTAACTAGGCCAGTAGGTAGGACAGTGCAAATGTGCACCAATGTACAGATATATAACACAAAATATATGCATAACAACATAACATAAACATGCATATCTCATGCAATATAATGAAAAAAATGTCATGGCCATGCATCATATTTCTCCATCTACCCCTAATCTTATCTTGGGACGGGTGACACTCAGCAAGGATTTCAGCCAAGACACGCGCAGTCACCAAACACACCGTTTCAGTGCTCACAGCAAACGCATATACATATATACATATATCTCATATTCCTATGGGGAACCGAGTTACGCCCCTACAGGTGTAAGACTCAGGGGCTCAGAATTATACTCCCTGGCCCTTCTGCTAGAGAACCAAGTTACACCTCTAGTCAGGCATCCACCTATCTCAGGCAGGCATCTGCTTACTTCAAGCAAGTATCCGGCTACAGTCCAGAGATATAATAAAGTCCATAACCCCTATTAACGTCCCAACTTCTCATGACTAGCTCTAATCACGTTTATATAAACTGGGGATCATTTAGTGTTATAAAAATTTCTATTATCTTAATTTTTAACAAATCAATACATATAACACTCGTGCCTCAGCACGTCACAATATATGGCATTCTCGGTCAATCCGCATACATCATTTTCACCGGATGAAACCACTCCAATCCCAATGCACATGATATGCTCAATCATGGAATTAAACTATAACCCAATATGAAATCACATTCACATTTTTCTCATTCATGATTTAAACTCATTTTATACTTAAGAAACCCATGTGAATAATTTCGGGGGTCAAAACATGCACCAGGGACAAAATAAGCAAAAATAGACAAAGCGGCCCAAAAGGGGTCTCGGCCGTTCGGACGCCCTCCCTGAGGGTCCGGACCCCCGAGACCTGGGACCCTTTTTTGGTTCATTCCCAACTCGATCCAACCTCACATCATCCAATCCAAGCCCTGATTCGAACAAAAACCCGACTAAAAATGATTAAATACTTCCATATCATGTTTTAACAACATCAATTCAAACAATAACTCAAAAATATGCAAGATCCATCAACGTATATGCATACATATATACACACAGATACATATATACATATATATATAACTTTCTTCAAATCTAACCAAATCATGCATATATATATACAAAAATGCTCCTTACGACGTCTAGAACACGAATCTAAGTCCTACCTACCTCGAATCTGAAGAGAAATAGAGAGAATCGAAAAAAACTGCTTTGAACTCTGAACTTCAAACTCCAATTTCTTCCTCATCGCTTCGAATCTTGTGAAACGGAGCACACCACGACGATCACCGCGTCGAGATCTCTCAAGATCGACTAACTTCCAACCTTGAATCTCTCTTCCTTTCTCTCTTCTCTCTCTTCTCTTTTCTCTCTCTCTCTCTCTCTCTGGGTCAGCTATAAAACGAAAGAAGGAAAACCGAGGAGAGAAAAGAAAAAGAAGGAAAGAAAAGAAAAGATGCTCGGGCCCTTGTCTCACTTTATCTAGCCCAATATCATTTCGGGTTCAACCTAACCCAGGAAAAATATGATAATCCATTTAAACTTAATTTAAATATTTTATTTATCTAAAATAATACAAAAATATTTCAAATTAGAATACCGAGTGTTACAGTTGTTGTCTAGATTAGGAGAGTGCTTCTACTGTAGTTGGAGCAGTTCAAATATCACGAAAGAAGTGTATTACAACTGTCTAGCAAACAAAGATAGAGATCTAAATCAAGTTAATAAAAAGGCACTTTGATTAGGAAACTTAAATTCTCTCAATTTTGATCCTTGTAACATTGATTCAAAGTGAAATTTTTTTGAAGTCTGATCTATCTTAATGATATGTAGTTTTCTTATTTATTAAAGGAGTTTTTCTACTGAATAATTTTGTGTCTTCTTCTGAATTATTCACTTGTTTTTCTTTTGAATCTACAGACCCTAGCATCAATTCTCCATGTGGATTTTATAAATTTAAGTATTGTTTTCACATATTCGTCATTGGCATAAATAGTACAATTTCAATCATAAATATCTTTGAAATTGAAATCAATGCATCTATATAATCTTCTCATATTTTAGTCTACCAAAAAACAATATTTAAAATGTATATGCAATTTTTGATAATTTTGAAAGTTCTAATATTTTTTTTTTCCAATGAAAATAGATTTGTATTGCCAAAAAGTTACCATGATTATTTTTCAAATTACTTGTTTAAAAAGTCAATCTATAAGATATTAAATTTTTCCTTATAAAATATTTTCCACTTTCTTTAACTTTTTACATATTTATTTTCAAATTAAACTACTATATCCCAAAGTCTATCTAGTAATATATTTATTTTATTTTATTTTTTGGTAAGCTAAATGGAATTTTTTTTCAAGTAAATCAAAATATGAAAAGTATTAAGTAGATACATTGATTTCAATTTCAAGGATACTTGTGGTATTTAGTAAAAATATATGAATTACCATAAGACATGAGGACAATTATGTTTTTCTATAAAAAAAAATAAAATGAAGCACGGTAAGTTAATAGTAGAGTGTGAATATCACTGACCCATATATATATATATATATTTAGAAGATAATCATTAAAATAAATAATAGCAACTATTGTGCAAGATTCATTCAAATGTCAAAATTCAACCAAATGTTTAGAGTGTGTTTCTAGCTCTAAAAATTGGTGTAAAAGTATGATCTTGTAATTCACCCCGTATATAAAAAATAAAATAAAATTTTATGAAGATTTATAAAAATTTTTGTATGTTTTTTTAGAGTTCCAAATGGGCATTTAATATATAATTGTGTATAAAATATATGAGAATAATTCTTCTAATATTTATTTAAATATGAGAAATATTAAGCATTCCTCTTCAAAGATTATTTCCTTTTAAATCGTTTGGAGATTTTCTTTTATTGACTGTAGAAATGACTACATGCAAGGAGAAGATCATCTCAGAGGAAACGCCAAAAGGAAGGCCATTGAAAATAGAAAATTACATATGTCCCGCTTTAATTTGTGCATCCTGGCTGAGTTTATTTGAATGTGTTTTGGGAGTCAAATTTAACTACAAATTTTTAGAAAAATAATACAAGAGAAATAGGTGATTAAAATTTTGGTTAAATTACACATATGTCCCTAAATATTTAGATAATTACAAATAAATCTTTCAATATTTGAAATTTACAAATATCTCCTATTTTGAAATACTGCTAATTCCAAACTTTTTTTCTTTAGTTTTATTACTCACTCCGTTAAAATTTTATAATAAAGGCAAAAATATCCCTGAATGAAACCTAAAACACTCAAAAATAAAAAATAAAAATTTGGGATTCTGAGTTTCCGTTTTTAAGCATGGCATCTGTAATGGAAACCCGCAGAGATTAGGGCGGTTATCTGGCAGGGAATCGGACCAGAGATAGAGTTGTGTGAGAGGTCGATAGAGACAAGACTGGTGGTGTTGAAGAGGTTGGAAGGAATGGGTTTGGAGACGTTATCCGAAGAATTGTCTGATATAATATAGCCACCCTTTGCCACTCCTTCAAGAGAAGTGTCAGCGAGGTGGGGCAGCTTCCAGCGAGACAGGGCAAGGGTTGATGGTCTCCTCCTATTGACAATAGCAACCTCGTATGCCCCACCTGTTTCATTGCCATCAGCGGGGGCGGAGCATCAGAATGCTGGGCACTGCCTGAAAACTTGCCAAGTGTTTAATGGGCTGATGTGTTAGCCCATCCTCTCCGAGCCCAATTGAATCATGGGTCATAACATAGATAACTCCAGCTTCATATAAGGCAGAAATCCTAGTAGCTGCTCTCACGTAGCCGCTGGAAACAAAGAAAGTTGCATAATAGGGGATGAGGCCAGGACCATGAAGGACATATTCCGTTGCAGATGGCTCCCATCCCATGCTCACGAACACGAACGTTATTTTATATTAAATTATGATATATATTTATATATGTTATCTATGTTAAAAAATTTTATATTTTAGTATTTAATAAATAATTATTTTTATTTTAGTACGTAAACTATTACTATACATACTTTTTATTGTAAGTCTATTTAAAAGGTCTCTTTTTTATCTTTATGATACAGATAACAAGATGTAGATATTAAATATTCTCTCCTCAAATTCTATTCCTTGTCTTTTATTTTTTTCATTTTCAACATAGTATCAGAGCCATTTTCCATATTTTTGATTTCTCTAGTGCAATATAATTTTGCTGCACTATTTTTCAACACAACAAAATCTTTTTCTTCCGCAACCTAAATCGATTCTAAGGTTTTTAAACCCTTTTTATTTTTATTCTGACCTCTTTTTCTTCGTATTTTACCATCTTAGTACATTTTTTTTATTTAGGATAAAATTTCAACATTCTATTTTCATCCTATTCACACTGTTCTTGATTAATCGATTATCAGATATCAACAAATGTCAATCTTTTTCACTAACTGTAAACTTTGAAAAGTAAAGCTTAGTTTGGGAAGCAAAATAGCTAGTTTTTTTTGTGTTTGGAAAATAAAAAAAAAGCTAACTTTTTAGTAGTTAACTTTTTAATTTTTTATTAATTTGACAGTTTTACCCCTTATAATTTTAAAAAAAATTTAAAATATAGAAGAGTAATTTTAGTCATTTTAAAAAAAAAAAACAAAAAAAAAAAAAACTGAGTAATTGGTAGCTATGTAGTTGAGAGTTGCCAAACTCGACCTAAGATACTGTTATTTTTTCTGATATTTTTACAGTTTTATGTTTCTTATTCCATCTTCGCACACTGTATATTGTGGTTGATTATTTTTTCTTTTCCAATTCAAAAAATAATTATACTAGTGGCAGCAAAATTTCTTCAAGAACTTGCTGTCAAAACTTTATCACCATCAATAGCTATACAATTTCAGATTTTACGCTCACGATTTTTTCTATTATTTAGTTCATTTGTTTTCAGAATATTCTTATTTCTAAACTCAAAGTGGTTTACCATCATAAATTTGAGAGATGGTGTTAGAATATTTTATATTATGTTATGATATATCAGTTATATATATTACCTACATTAGAATATTCTATATTTTAGTATTTAATAATTAGTTATTTTTATTTTAGTATATAGATCATTACTATACATACCTCTCATTGTAAACTTATTTAAAGATATATTTTTGACCTTTATGATGCATATACCAAGATATAAATTTTATTTTTTCTCTCTTTAGTTCTATTATTTTTTGTCTTTTATTTTTATTTTCGATCAGGGTCATGTTGGAGAAAGCAAGATCAATGATGCAACCAAGAAATCCAGGAAGAACCTTTGCAAGGGCATTAAGGCATGTCTGAGAGAGATTCCTGGTGGCTTCGGGTAGGCTCTCTAGATTGCATGCCTGAGAGGATACAAGATAAACGTTCTTAAAATATAACATTGTACAATGCATGCATATAATTTTTGCATGAAATGTGAAGAGATTTTATGATAATTCATGTGACGAAAGAACTTATTTGTAAAATGCACATTAACGGAAAAGCTTTGAATTTGTTTAATTATCCAATGACAATTCAAAAACAGTGTTTAATGTGCAGATCATAACTGTCAAACTGCTTCAGTCGTTTAGCAAAGAATTTGATACAAACATAAAATGCCAGCAAAGAATAAATCAGGTCCAGATGAGCCAAAGGTAAAAATTATAAGTTGGCCCTCATACACAAAACAAAAAAGAGTGACTAAAATTATTTGCGCCCTACTCACCGTGAGAGCTTTCTCCCAGTCATCTGGAAATTCACCATTGAAGATAGACTTCAATTCTGCAGCTCCCTCCTTATATTTCTTTTCATATTCAGCAAACTTGGCGTTCTACTCAGCTTCAAGAGCAGCTCCATCAGGGACATGGCTATAGGATAGAAGCCAACCTCAGAAGGCCAAGATCAAAACTTAACTTCAACTAAGAATAGCTTCATACGCTTCTAAATTGACTTAGAAAATTCTCAACAGCATTGGCAATACCCTGACCAAGAGGACCTGCATAAGAATTAAGGGAAGAGGTGAATTGCATGAATTTTACTAAACTAATTCAAGAAAAAGACACAATTACCAAGCCCAGATTCTAACCAGTAGTGACTTCAACACTAGGGGTCTCAAAGTTCTCTGGATGACCTGGGGTTTTGCTTCCCCACTGACGGAAGCCCTTCAAATCCTCTTCCAAGTATATACATCCAACAAACAAAATATCAGCCACGGAATAGAACTCTAAATTTAATAGAAAGAAAATAATTACATAATATAATACAACCAAGTTGATTTGCAACTAATTCATTAAAATAAAATAAAAAGCATATATCTAGATGAATTACATAGAATCAATGTATATCTAGATGAATTACATAGAATCAATGTTTTCTCTATATATATATATAATAGAAATCCAAGTAGACAAATAGTTCTCGTCCCTTAGACCACAGTTGAGCCTGAAACGTGATTTTTTTCTCATTCAATAGGAAATACCCAGATCAAAATTTGATTCCAATCACTCAAAATTGAAACTAAAAATGCACAGATCCAAAACAAAAAATATACACAACGTAATGATATGATCAAATAGATGAATCAAGGAAGCAATTCATACTTCGACGCTATCGTATCCAGCGAGGTGAAGCAGAGCATACTGAAGCATAGAACCGTGCCCAGCGGAGAAAGAGAAGAGCACCAAGTTCGGAGGGTCTGTAGCCGGTGAAGCCCTCGTTGGATAGAGAAATGGCAGTGACTCAGTGGTCCTGATCGCAGGCAATTCCAGTTGCAGTTGGTGGAGTCAGACTCAGACCAAGTGGTGGGGAAGCGAGTTGGATTGATGGTAAAGGCCGCATTGAGGGCGAGAAGGGGGAGAGGCCGTTAGAATTTGAATTTTTTTTGTCACCTCGGTAATGATAAGATAACCAAAACAAATCAAATTAAACGAAACATTTTTCTATACAAGTAAGGTCATGTTTAATAGTTAATTTCAACTATTCTTGGGTTTTCTATTCCCTCTCCTATTTATGTCAATTTCTATACTTCCACACATTTTAACAAGTGCCTCTATTGAACGCCTTTTAATATAACCGAACCTCCTTAGTTAATTTTCTCTCATTTTATTTTCAATCGGTGTTATTCCTACTTTGCACTTAATCTCCTTATTCCTAATTCTATCTCTCCTAGTTTAGCATTCTCATCTCCGCTACTGCCATCTTCTGAACATGATTATCTTTTATTGCCCCACTACAAGAAAATAGAGTATAGGCGAGGAAAATTTTTGCGAGGAACCTCATTTCCTCGCTAATAATGGGTTTTAGGTGAGGAAAATAATAATTCCTAGCAAATAGTTTGAATAGTATAGGCGAGGAACAATTTCCTCGCCAATAGTTGTCTTTTGTGAGGGTTTTCAAATTTCCTCAATATAGGTTTCTAAATATGGTACGAAAATAGAAATTTGCATGGGAGAGAGATTTTGAGAGTACTATAGGCGAGGAAATCATTATTTCCTCACTGAAAGTTGTGTTTAGGAGAGAAAATATTTGTTTCCTTACTAATAGTGAGCTATAGGTGAGGAAATATTGTTTCCTCGCTAATAATCATACAATATATTGAGACTACTATAGGTGAGAAAATAATTATTTCCTCGCTAAAAGTTGTCTTTAGGTGAGGAAATATTTGTTTTCTCGCTAATAGTGGGCTATAGGTGAGGAAATACTGTTTCCTCGCTAATAGTCATGCAACATATTGAGAGTATTATAGGCAATGAAATCAGTATTTCCTCGCTAAAAGTTTTGTTTAGGTGAGGAAATATTTGTTTCCTCGTGAATAGTGCGCTATAGGTGAGAAAATATTGTTTCTTCGCTACTAGTCGTACAATACTTTGAGAGTACTATAGACAAGGAAATCATTATTTTCTCGCTAAAAGTTTTATTTTGGTGAGAAAATATTTGTTTCCTTGCCAAAAGGCACTATAGGTGAGGAAAGTATAATTTTTTCGTCAAATGGCACTATATGTGAAGAAATAATTTCCTCGCTAAAAAGCACTATAGGCGAGGAAACTATAATTTTCTTGTTAAATGGAACTATAGGCGAGGAAATTATTTCCTCACCAATCCTCACCAAAGGACACTATGAGTGAGGAAATAGAAATTTTCTCGTTATAAGTACAGGCATAGGCAACATAACTATTTCCTCGTTAAAAAGTATTATTGGCAACCAAATTTTTTCCTCACTAAAAGTCACTATAAGCGAGGAAATCGTAATTTCCTCACAAAAAGTACAGCACATTGGTGACAAACTTTTTCCTCGCAAAAACTCACTATAGGCAACAAATTACTTTTCCTCGCTAAAAGATACTACAGGCAAGGAAATAGTTATTTCCTTGTTAAAAAGTATAGGCGACAGAGCATAAGCAAGGAATTTTTTTTCTCACCTATAGAATTTAGCAAGGAAATATAACCATTTAGCGAGGAAAAGTTTCCTCGCCTATACCTATTTCCTGTAGTGCTCAACACTCTGATCCATATAATAACACTTGTTTTACTGCCACTTTATAATATTTTCTTTTAACCTTGAGAAGAACTTTTCGATCATACAAGACACCTGAAGCACTCCTCCATTTGGTCCACCCAGCCTAAATCCTGTGACTTATATCAGTATCAATCTCTCCATCCTACTAAACTATAGATCCAAGGTATCTAAAATTTTCTTTTTATACTACTCGTTATCCTCTTTTGACTAAACTTGCATTCTATATATTCCGTCTTATATCGACTTAACCTCAATCCTTTTACCTCTAACGTTTCCCGCCACAATTCTGGCTTTACATTCACTTCTTCCCTCATCTTATCTACTAAAACAATTTCATCTGCAAATAACAAATACCACGACACCTCATTCTAAATATGTCTAGTAATCTCATCCATAACTAGTGCAAACAACTATAGGCTTAACGCTGAGCCTTGATGTAGACCAATCGTGATAGGAAATTCCTTAGTTTCTCTGCCAGACATCCATATAGATATCCCTGCTCCATCATACATGTCCTTTATCACCTCAATATATGCTACACACACTCCTTTCTTTTCCAATACTCTCCATAAAATCTCCCTAGAAACCCTATCATAGGCTTTTTCCAAATCAATGAACACTATATATAAATCTTTTTAACCTTCTCTATACTGTTCGATTAATCTCCTCAGGAGAAAGATAGCCTCCAAGTTGATTTCCCACGCATTAAACTAAATTGATTCTCTGAAACGTTTGTTGTCAACGTTTGTTGTTCTTCTTAATCTTCTCTCAATAACCCTCTCCCATAATTTCATCGTATAGCTCATCAATTTAATCCCTCGGTAGCTCACACAGTTCTAAATATCTCATTTGTTCTTATATATGGGTATAAGAATACTTTTCCTCCATGCATCAGGCATCTTCTTGTTTTTTAGAACTACATTAAAAAGCTTTGTCAACCAACTTATGCCATCCTCCCCCAAGTACCTCTAAACCTCAATAGGGATACCACTTGGCCCGACCGCTTTTCCATTCTTCTTCATTTCAATACTTCTTCTACTTCTTCTCTACTGATTCTCCAATAACACATACGATTCAATTCTTCCCTAGAAGTGGTAAGTTGCCCCATCCGTATGTCACTATTATTGCTTTCGTTAAATAACTTATAGAAGTAGCTCTTCCAGTGCCCCTTTATCTCCTTTTCCTTTACTAATACCTTTACATCCTCATCCTTAATACATTTAACTTGATTTAAATCCTTGGACCACCTATCTCTGGCTTTAGCAAACTTGAATATCTCTTTTTCGCCTTCCTTAGTGTCGAGTAGCCTACATAACTCCTCAAATGCCTTTGCTTTAGCCTTGCTAACTACCTTTTTGGCTTCTCGTTTTGCTTCCTTATACCTCTCCAAATTCACTTCATTTCTATCTTTTTGTCAAAATTTAAAGCACTCTTGTTTAACTCTTATCTTGTCTTGGATGGTCACACTCTACCACCAAGTCTCTTCTGTACAAGAGCACCTTATTTGGATTCTACTAAGATTTCTTTCCCTACCCTCTTTACACAGTTTGCTACTTTGTCCCACAAAGCATTTACACTCTCATTTACTGTTCAAACATCTTTATCTAATACTCTTTCCCTTAATGTTAATGACTTATCAACGATTTTTTAAAATTTTATCGGGGCTCAGCTAAAGTATAAATTTTTTGTAATTAAAAATTTAGATGTATATACAGATCATCAATCTAACTAACAGTACAATTACATTAGAACCCATGCCCAGGCACCCACTCAACAAAATTAGTGCAAGATCGTGGATGTGACCAGCCAAAGCGTGTGCTGTCATTGTGTACAAGGCTATCTCTGTCCCTGTGAACTCGACTACGGTGGCGGTCGAAGCCCTCCATCTTCAAAAAGCCAGAGCCTCACAAAAGTCACTTGACCGCCGCCGTCTTCCCCTACCATTTCCCAGTTTACTAGGAAGAAAGAACATGTGATATTTGAATTATGACGTAAGATGTGTCCAACAAAAATTACAGAATACATTTTAGAAACATAGAGTGATGTTTACATTGATTGAAACTTCTAGATGTTCTTTTGTTCATTTATGAACACATTCTAAATGGAAGCTTAACGCAAGTGCAGGAGGGGCAAGTGGGATTGGCTTGGAGACAGCAAGAGTTTTGGCTCTAAGAAATGCTCATGTCATTATTGCAGCCAGGAACATGGAGGCGGCAAATGAAGCCAGGCAGCTCATTCTTAGAGAAAATGAAGCTGCTCGCGTGGATGTCCTAAAACTTGACCTGTGCTCAATGAAGTCAGTCAGAGCCTTCGTTGATAACTTCAATGCTCTTAATCTCCCGCTCAACATCCTAATGTGATCTCTCTCTCTCTCTCTCTCTCTCTCGACAAGTCTCCATTGATTATTTCCCTCATTAATGAAGAGATTCATTCCAGAAACAATGCCGGTGTCATGTTTTGCCCCTTCCAGCTATCACAAGATGGAGTAGAGATGCAATTTGCAACAAATCATCTTGGTAGGTGTCATATAAATCCTAACCTTTGGTTATAACCCGTTTGGAACTCAAAAAAGAGGAATTTTAAGCAATTTTGGCAACATCTCAAAAGTTAATAAAAAATTTTGAAATTATCTCCAATTTTTTTACCAAACAACCAGAAGTTTCTAAAAATTTTTGAAAATTTCTCCAACTTTTTCCCAAACAATCAAGAGTTATTAAAAGTTCCTAAAAATTACTGAAATTTTTAAATTTTTACCAAATGAATAAAAAGTTGCACCTAACAACTTTTACCAAAAAGTTTCTAAAAATTTTGCTTCCAAATGGTTGGACAAATGTCACTAACCTAACAATCTTTATTCTTAAAATTAAATGCCATATCAGGTCATTTTCTGTTAACAAACCTACTCCTCAACAAAATGAAGGAGACAGCAAGAGCTACTGGTATTGAAGGCAGGATTGTGAACCTGTCATCAATAGCCCACCTCCACACTTACGAAGAGGGAATACGATTCAATAAGATTAATGACCAAGAAAGGTATCATTCAGAAATGGTTCCAGTTCTTCTAGAGAACTTAAGGTCTTAACATTTTCGCATAAACCTATTTTTATGTAAAGCTAATATGGTCTTGCTGTTTCTTTGCCGTCTCAAATCAGTTATTCCGATAAAAAGGCATACGGACAATCCAAATTAGCTAACATATTGCATGCCAATGAGCTCTCTCGTCGTCTGCAGGTGATTCGGCATTTTTTCCCCCTTCAAAACAAAGATATCCTATGACACATTATGAGTTATTTGATTCTTGAAGCAAGCAATCTAACCACGGGCTCATATTTAATCATATGGTTTTCATAGAAGTTTAATTATTAGGATTCACCGACACAACTTGGGAGTTGACTAGTGGGTGATCTAAGGCGACTCCATTTGAACAGCCAAATTCTGAACTGTTGGATTAATCTCTAACATTGCTTTGATCTGTAATATTTGTATCACATGACTTGAATTTCTGAACATGGTTCTTAACTTGATATGCAGGAAGAAGGTGCAAATATTACAGTCAACTCAGTGCATCCAGGGTTAATAATGACAAACCTCATGAGACATTCTGCTATGCTAATGAGTATGTACTTTTAGTTCTTCTACAGAAGAAAAATGATCTAAAGACTCAAGGAGAAGAGTAGTCTGATCATTTCAATTATGTTCTTTGCACAGGAATTTTGAAGGTACTCACTTTTCTCTTTTGGAAGAACATCCCACAGGTAAGTCAATTTTGATTTGAGATGGGACTAGGAGCATGAGCATGAGTCCCACTAGATTGCATTGAATTTCTCCTTCTGACATTGACACCAAAAAGGATCCATTAGACAATTTCAATTTCCATCCAACAGATTCACTAAGGTAGAAAGTATCAAGCCATCTGGATAACCAATCACGAGGCTTAAATTTTATCATAGGAAGCAAAATGGATTTACGATTTTTTTGTTTTTTTTTTTTTTTTCGGAAAGCTTTGTAGAAAGAATAATGTTGGAAACAAGAGAAAAACTTGCAGGAACTGATAAATGCACCAAAAATGGCTCTCCCTCGGATAACCCTGCTTACAGCTTCTGTTGAAGCCAACAATAGACACAGCATCTAAAAGTTCTCAATTTCTACCCATGGTTCAAAGTCAGTGTCATCTCAGCCGAGATCTCATCATCTTGTCTTGGTATTAGGAGAGATTGGGATCAGATCTTGTGATGCGTTAACTCCAAACAATCTATACCATGTAGGTCCAGATATGGGGAAAAAAAAAAAAAAGGGAAAATATCAATGTAATTTGTCATTAGACTTTTTTGAAACCTCTAATTAATTGATCGTTCTGCATCGTCCAATGTTGCAATGCTGCGACCACATAAAAAATTAGGTGACCGAGATGGTTACTGCGACTATGACTATGAACCATGTTTGTACCTAGTATTTCTACTACCGGATCACTTGTCTCATTTTGATTTTATTTTCAGGGGGCAGCCACGACTTGCTATGTCGCCCTTCACCCACAGCTGAAAGGTGTAACCGGAAAGTATTTCCTGGACTGCAACAAGTGGCCGGCAAGCAAGTTTGCTACAGATGAGGCGTTGGCTAAAAGGCTCTGGGATTTCAGCAACAAGTTGGTTAATTCAGCTCAAAGCTTTTAAAATTTTACTTCCCTGCCTACAAGTCTCCTCTATAATCGTAGTAAAAACTGTTACATGAAACATAATAAGGCCTAGTTCTCAACACTTTCAGTATTCAGTGCTGTTGTTTCACAAGTTACTGCTTGGGGTCATGACAGTAGCGGTAACATACAGCTGCTGAACTCATTCTAGCACATATGTTTGTCAACATGGGCTACAACTCTCCCTAAGATGCAATTTGTGCAAATTATACTATAATTAGCAGTTACGAGCTTGCTTTTGGGAATATGCGTAATTGTTTATTAGACACCGTGAATCTAGTCTTGGAAATATTGGGATTGAGGGGGAATGGCTATCATACAAACTAGTGATTTTGAAATTAATGATTTTGGATGTATATCTAAATAAACTTTAGCTATTTAGACTGATACATGGAATAATATAAGTGGTTGAATAAATTATGCTTCAAAATTGTTACTCTTCTCTCATTTTTGCTCCTTTAATAACCTTATCAACGCATTTTATAAATTTTCCATTCTTGTTTTATTTTTGTTCTGTTTTTTCTTCACAAGAAAATAAAAATATATATATAAATATAATTACTCATTTAATATGCTCCAAAATATTTGTTTAATTATTTTAACTATGCTTAAGAAACTATTGTTAGGTATTTTTCAATTTTTCTCCCACCTAATTTTTAATTTCTGCCTTTTGCAAGTGCACAATATAATTTTTACATAGTATCAGTGCGTTTTTCCTTTTAAAATTTCTTCTTCTCGTTTTGAAAAAAAAATTAAATTAAATTAAATTAAAGGTAGTGGATGAAATCAACACTCACTCAATATGATTTTATAAATTTAAATTAAGAATACTATTAATTAAAACTTTAAAAAATAATGTTTCATAATCAATTCATTTTATTTTATTTTTAAAATTTGATAGCTAGATTTTAAATAGTAACATCAATAAAATAATATTTTTCAAATTATCATCACACAAGAGACACCAATTATTTAAGTTTCAAAAAAAATTTATTATGATTATTAAAATTTAATGTTGATTTTAGAGAAAATATATAGAATTATAGAAAAATGATTACTTTACAATAAATTGAACTGTAATAATTTGATATTATAATATTTTAATTAATTATTACAGAACAAAAAAAGATAAGAAGAACAATTTTGCGCCATAAACATCCTTTTAGTTAAAATTTATAAGATTTCTAAAGAATGGACAAAAAAGTGAAGTACATTCAAGGGATCAAAGCTAAATATATATCAAACTAAGAAAGTAATATTAAAGTATTCTCAGAATATAATTAAGTGAAAGAAACTAAATTTATTATTTTTTAAAATTAAATTAAAAATTAACAAGATAATTAATAAATATTTATAAAAAAAAAATAACTTTTATTTAATTAAATGTAACAAAATAACACAAATTAATAATTTTATTCTACGTCCACCGTATTTCTTTTTCATTCATAAATCAATTTAAAGTTACTTCCAAATCAGTAGAATATAAACAATAAGCGAATCTAATTTTCATCTCAAAACTTAAAAAAGATATATATAATCAAGTCTTTACACGCAAAAATTTCTACGAATTGTTAGCAATGAACTGTGAATACTGAAGAAGAAACAAACCATGATCGATCAAATTAGGCAGGGTTCGAGATTCAATGGCTGTCGTCGTCCACGTCCCAAAAGCCTAAAGATCGGACCACGCAAGCGGAGCCGGCGACCAAGACCGCCGTGCAGACAGGGGGGACCAGTTGGTCCAGCTTGGACCTCCGGAACATGTGAGCCGGCAAGCAAAAAACCTCCGACGGAGCACCCAGCGGGATCCTCACGGCGCCCTCCGCCTCGCACGCAAGGGAGAAGGCAGACGTCGGAGTGATAACCGAAACGAACGCCACCTGCGGCGAGAAAAATGCCACCGACATAGCCACCGTCAGCATCGCCGTCCATGTCGCGACGGAAAAGAGCAGCGGCGGCCACGGCGAGGTGAACCGTCGGAACATTGAATTGAAGAAGGGAGAGGGAATCATTTCAAAGAAATACTCACGAGTTTGGACTTGGTGTGTGCATATAAAGAGAACGTGGAGACGAGAAGCAGATGAAACGAATCTCAATAATTCTCTACGATCGAGTTCAGTATCTCGAGTATTTTTTTTTTTAAATAATAAGATTATTTTATGCTATTTTCTAATATTTCTATTCGATGTTGTTAGAAAATTATTTTCTATTCTTTGTTTGGCAAACTGTTCCTTAAAACAATTAAAAAATTGTGGATTTTAAATTATTTTCAAAATTATTAAGAATTATTCTTTGTAAAAATTAGTAAAAAATGACTCTTTAATTATATATAAAAGTTTTAAATTAAATGTAAAAATAATACCTATCAAATAGTCGATTCATGCAGAGCAAGCTCGTGTCATGATCCACGATTTGATCTGTTAGTGAAAATTACTGGATTTTGTTTTACTTTTTTAAATTTTTTACAGTGCATACATGTGTGTGTATATATACATATCAGGATTATTACGCTTTATTTGAAATTCGGTAGAAACCACGCAATCTTTTCAAGTTTAAAATCAACAAACAACTCTCTCGTAATTTAAATAAAGTATAAAATTAACTAAATTTGTTAAACTTTACTCAATCCATCATTCATAAGATAAAATTAATTGAAAAAAAAAACTGCAAAAATGAATAGATAAAGCACATTTTTATTATTTTTTATGTTAAATGAAATAATTTTTATCATTTTTAAAGTAATTCAAAAGCAAAATTTATAAACAAATTTACATATACTTCTCTCAACAATAATGTGTTTTTCGCAACGCACGAGTTTAAATAATAGGTGA
>JAVXUM010000046.1:3240831-3251780 GCA_035590655.1 Pouteria glomerata
ACTCGAACCCGTGTGGCTGGGCAGGGGGTCTCCCCCCCCTCCCAGTCTTTGCCATCCGACCTATGCCCCGGGGGCTAACGCAATTTCATTTCGTTCTCTATATGAAAGCGGTTTCGCCGCTTCCCTCTCTCCTCCAGCATGTTAGCAGTAGTTCTCTTTTCTTTGCTTTTCTTTTTTTAATTTTTTTTTTTTATATTTTAGAGTTTGGCCTTTTTTTGAAAAATTAAATATTTTTATTAAATATTTTTCTTTCTTTTTCATGAAAATCCACTTACCTATCTCCTCGTTATTAGTATTTTTTTAATTTAGAGTTTTGACTTTTTTGAGAAAATTAAATATTTTTATAATTTTTTATTTTTTATTAATTTAATTCTTATTTATCCATCTCTCTCTCAATATTTAAAAACTTAAATACTTTTTTTTTTTATTTTATAAAAGTTAAAATTCTAAACTTATATTCACTAAAATTATATTAAGAGCTATTAAAGGAGTCTAACCTTAAAACTTAGGTTTTATGGTTGAGGTTCCCTTCTCTTAAGTGTTATTGGATATTTTAATATGATATTAGAACGGGTTTTTAGCTAAACTTTACTACAATTCATGCTGTGTCTATATTCATGCGAATCAGAATGAGAGAGTTTGTTAGAAGTCTTTACATAGTTGGCCTATGAGAAATTTTTTTTTCTCATATACAAGAGATGGGTTTCTCTCACCTAAACACTTAAGTTTATAGTTGAGACCTCTTTCTCTTGAATGTTGTCAGGTTTCTTAATAGAAGCAGAGATTTGTTAAGTAAAAATATGAAAGATAGGAAATATATATATTTTTTTGTTTGGATTATGAAAAAAGAAAGTGAAAAGAAAAATAAATGCAATTTATGAAATTAAAATTAACCAAATTAAGAAAATAATATATTAATGAATATTTTTATTTTATTATTTTTTAATTCATTCATATAAGAATCAAATACCTTTGTTTTCTTTCCTTTTTCCCTTTTTTTATTATTTTATTTCCTATTTATCAAGTTTTTCTCTCTTTCTCTCTGCAAGTTGAATTTTGGATAAGAATTTGTTTTGATAAAAATAAAGGAATAGGTATTTAAAATTATTTCTCTTATTTAGATTATGATAGGAAATATAAGGGAATAGTATTGTGTTTGAGTTTATAATTTGTATGATTTATATTTATTTGTGTTTATATTCAAATATTTTAAAATTTAATATATATATTAAATGATTAATTTATTTTAATCTCAAATTTAATTATATCAATTTTAAGTTGATAGATTTGCATTAAACTTGTGTTTCTCAAAATAATTTAATCTTTGTATTGTGCTCATAACCCGCTTTTGTGTTATGATTAATATTGATGTCAATCTTATGACATCCGGCTTTAGAATCATTAGATTTTAATTCAACGGTTCAGATTCATTAAAGTGTTTTAATACTAAAAATATTTAAATGAATCTAAAGCAGTCGATTCAGATGTGATGTTTGAGTGACATCAAAAGAAGTGACATGCTTTACCAAGTCGTGTAATGTGTACTAAATTACTTGAGGTTTACTCGAATTTAATTTGATCATAAACTTAGTTAAATTTGATTTGAAATATAATTAATTTATACTTGAACGACAATTTTAAACTCGTTATATTATTGAATTAATAAAACATTGGTTTGAAAATTTAATACTCAATAAATAGAATGTAAAAATATAAAATTATTTAAAATTACTAGGGATAAATTGGTTAGAGATTTATTTAATTACAACCCGAAAGAATTTCGCATTTAACCCGAACCAATTTTAAGCTTGTCAAATTCGGGGGCCATTAGATAATATTATGTTTTTCTGTTTATCTTGAAGTGTTTTCGTTTTTAGTTGTCCTTTTTTTTTTTAAAATAAAAGCAAAAAATATGTTTGATATATAATTTTATTTATGATAATTAACTTTATCTAAATAAAATATATTTAATTTTATAAAGTATTTTAATAAAGAACATAATTTAAAAGTAAACCATAATGTTTTAAAAACATAATTTTAATTTAATTAAAAAATAAATTTAATAATAAATTATTATTTTGATAGTAATTAATTTTAATTTAAAATAAATTAAATAATTGTAATAATAAAATTATTTATTAAAAATATTTTAATTTAGTAAAGATTTAAATAAAATAAATCATTTTAATAAAATGCAACAAAAATTGAAAAATTATTATATTGGGGGTCAAAAATTGACAAAGGGCTTATGAAAAGAATAAGTATAAAAATATTATTATTTTTTTTTTAATATTTTGGGCTTAAATTTTTGAACAAATTTTTATTTTTTTAACAAAAAAAAAAGTCTACCATACAAATTTTTGTCATCAATTTTTAGAAATTTATAAATATAAATTAAAAAATAATAAATAAAAATATCAAAAGTGCCAGAGTCCTCGTTCGATAAATCCTGTACTCATCCTACACAGATATAGTTTTTTTTTTTTTTTTTTTTTTAAATCATGCGAGTCTCGTTACAAACGATAGCGGAATGATAATAATGCGAGATTTTTACCGTGAGAGGTGTAAATTTTTGGTAAAAATATTACCAAACCGGCATTAATAAGCCTAATTCAATTGACGAGTTCATTAAATGGAGAGCCACTGGCATTCAATTTGATGTGCAAATTTAATGTTAGCCTAGTAATAATTTAATTTCAGTCGATTCAAATTCTAACGTTTTAAATATATTTATAGTTTTTTAATTTAAAAAATACATAAATATATTTTAATTTTAATTCAATGATTTATGCGACATTTGCACCTTACTTGTGATCTGGTGTGTCTATTTTAATGAATTAATTGATTTTATTTTTCAAGCTTTTTCAATATATTGCGTGTCATTCACTCATTGGTTAGTCTTAGAGCACATGGATTGAGACTGATAATCCAGAACCGTCGATGAAATTTTAATCGAACGATTATAAACACACAGCCCGTTGTGCTATCAACACCTCCTACAAAGGCCACAGCTGATCCACGCTTGACTCATCAGACAAGCTTAACCGATCTCTATTGTTGGCTGTTTGTTTCTCGTGAAAATCGTTTTCTGACAGAAACTGTGGAAATGGACGCCGGTGGAAAGGTGAAGAAAGGTGCCGCGGGAAGAAAGGGTGGTGGTCCGAAGAAGAAACCTGTTTCCCGGTCCGTCAAAGCCGGTCTACAGTTTCCCGTTGGGAGGATCGGCCGGTACTTGAAGAAGGGCCGCTACTCTCAGCGCGTCGGTACCGGCGCTCCGGTTTACCTTGCCGCCGTGCTTGAGTACCTCGCAGCTGAGGTACGCTCTTTCTCTCTCTCTACAAATTTGCATTATTTTACCAAGCTTGTTATTGCTGAACTTCTAGGGTTTGTGTGTAAAATATTGTTTTTCTTTGTCCACACATGTTTTATGGGCAAGTTTTGAAGTATATTCGAGCTAGTTTGTTAAATTTCTACAGTTTATGTGTTCGATTTTGTTTTACCTGTGAATCGGTTTTGAGTATGGTTCTTTATTTTCTGTTTTTATCTTATTTATGTATTTGTTATAGCTGTTTTGGTTTCTAGATTGGATCTAGCATTGCTGTTCTTGTCAAAGTGTTAAAGGCCCTAATGGCCTGTTTGGGTTGTGAGAAAATGAAGGGAATACTTTGCACAATTTTCTGTTCATTGTCATGATTTCTGGTTTGATACGCTGTTAAACGGCACAGGATTTAGATAGATCTGCATCAGCTCAAAACGCATTTTGATTGCTTAATCTTTTTAAAGGGCTCAACTTGGCCTAATAGTGAATTTTGTAGATCTGATGATGCGTATATATGGTGGGTGCTGGAATTCTATTAGGTTTTGGAATTGGCTGGGAATGCTGCAAGAGATAACAAGAAGAACAGGATAATACCAAGGCACGTCCTTCTGGCTGTGAGGAATGATGAGGAGCTTGGTAAGCTTCTGGCTGGTGTCACAATTGCTCATGGAGGGGTTCTCCCCAACATCAATCCTGTTCTTCTCCCAAAGAAGTCGGCCGCAACAGCAACTAAGGAGCCCAAGTCTCCTTCTAAGGCCACCAAGTCACCTAGGAAATAAGTTACCAGTGTGTCAATGAATGGCTTATATGCATTTAGGTCTCTCTCTCGTTCTATGTAATTTCAATTTCTATTGTGGTATGTAGGAAATGTTAATGTTGTTGGGAAATATTGTACCTTTTTGTTGAAATATCCTTGATAGGACATCCTTGAATGAAATCAGAGAAATGAAATTGTTAGTTTCAATTCTCAGCTATCAATTTGATGGATTGTGGTTTGTATTTGTAGTTAATTGCCATGGATGAAAGGGGGGGGGGGAATCCCCTGGTAAGTACATTGTTTAATGAACAATATGCAATGTCGATTTTTCCTGTTTAGTATGCATATTTGATTTTGGGAATTGTATTCTTTGTGATTGATTTACTCAAGGCCAAGCCAGTGGCTGAAACTAGTCTTGCTTAGCATGCATATTTCATTTGAGGGCTTGTATTCATTATGCAGGATCTGATGTTTATTCACAAATGAGTGATTGAGAATTGGAGGGGAAGGATTGCTGGTACATATGAGTTATCAGTTTCCTTTGTAGTTGTGAACTAATGAAGTTTTCTAATGCAATTAGTGAGTTGTTTAGGGTCCATTTGACAAAATTGTCATTTTCCATTTTTTGTGTTCAGTTTTCAATTGTTGTGTTCAATTTTTTAATTTTAGTTTTCATTTTCATAATAGGAAAAAAAAAAAAAAAAAAAACCTGTTTGCTCAGTCATCCAACATTTCCTCGCAAATTGGGATGTTGATATTTGTATGGCAAGTCACTTGAAAGATGCAATTCCTGTCTCTTTTATTTACCTAGCTAGTGGATCTGTTTTTAAATTTCATAAGCAAAATTTTTAAGTGTAGATTTATGTAAGTTGCATAGCTGCATCTGATGTTGATAATTAAATCCAAATTATTGCCGCTGTTCTTGGTTGTTTGTGATCCATGGTTAACAAAAAGTACCAGAGAAAAATGAAATGCTGAGGTTGCCATCTCTGATACATAGACTATAGAATAGATAGATTGGTTGGAAGTACTGCATCCATAAATGTCTCTAATGTTTCAGTTTTCTGTTTGGACGACTGAAATTAATGTTTATGTTCTTGGTTGTTTTAAATTTGATTGAAGCAAACTGTATTTAACAACTTTTCAACAATTTAAATTTAAATATGTAGGAACAAATTGAAAAAATCGTTGCTATGATTTCTGTCTTCAATTTTTTCGTACGAAAATTAAAAAATATCACTTAAAAAAGTAGTTTGAAACACCAAAGTTCAAACACTAAAAATTATCTTAAATCATTTTTTTTTTTTCCGTTCCAAACGCTACCTTAATTTAATTCATTATTTAACTTATGTGTTAATTTTTAAATTGGACACACCACTCCACTGCAGTTAAAGACACACCATTGCTCTAGCATATAAACACACCAATTCCTCATATCATTCTTCTCTCTCTCTCCGTTTCCATGGGGAATATCAAGAGCTGGTGAATTTTGTGACAGCCTTTGTGCCCTCTGAGACGGCGTGTTTGGCCAACTCGCCGGGCAAGACAAGCCTCACCGCCGTCTGGATCTCCCTGGAAGTGATGGTAGGCTTCTTGTTGTACCTGGCCAGCCGCGACGCGTCCTGAGCGAGCTTCTCGAAGATGTCGTTGCTGAAGCTGTTCATGATTCCTATCGCCTTGCTCGAGATCCCTATGTCCGGATGCACCTGTTTCAACACCTTGAATATGTACATCTTGTACGTCTCCGTGCTCTTCTTCTTCATCCTCTTCTTCTTTTTGTCCCCGCCGCCCTCTTTCGGCAGCTTCTTCTCCGCCGGCGCTTTCTCTGCGGGCTTCTTATCCGCCAGCTTCTTCTCGGCCTTCGGCGCCATTGGAATGATAGATACAGACAGAGGAGAGTTTTGCAGAAATCAAGAGGGTTAAACGATTCGAAAAGGTTTAGACGAGTTGCAAGTCTTGGTGAAGGAGAGATTGTTCTTTTATAGTGTCCTGATTTGAGGATTTGGGTGTCATGCGGATTGCTGAGCTGGCGGTTCTATGGCCCGTTGGATCTCTCCACCGTGGAAAAAAAAAAAACGAGATGAACGAGGTCTCATTCCTATTTGAATTGTGATGAAAAAAAAATTAAAAATTAAAATATTAATAAATATTTATTATTTTATAGCGATTTTTATCACCTTAATTTTTTTTTATGGCGAAATTTTTGAAGTATATGAGTACCTTGTATTCCGTAAGCAGTTATAATTATATCACCCAAACATATATATATATCCATAGTAACAGAAGAGTAATACTGGCACTGGTGCAATGAATAAAGAATGCTGAGTAATATGACTAGAAGAGAAGCCGAGATGTGCGATGGTACTACTGAAAATTTTGCAGACCACGACTCGTTTGGAGCAATAACAAATGCTGAGAGACAGTGAAAAATTTTAAAAGATTTTAAAAATTATTTATTTTTTTATCTTATTATATTAATTACGAACTCACAATTTATCTTAATTTATCTCATTTTATCACACTCCAAATACACTGGTGTAGTTTGTGTTAGAACAAAAGTTAGAAACTATGGTAATCGCACACATGTAATTGAAAACAAAAAAACACAGAGATTTTACGTAGAAAACCCTTTCGAGAAAAACCACGGGCGAAAACGGCTGCAATCCACTATGTAAAATCAAAAGGTACAAAGATGGTGAGAGTCAAACTCTAGTTCCACGAACACATATATATTTTAAGACCCGCTGAAAAGAAAACCTAATCTAGTAGGTCCATACTGCGGGGGCTGCGCCCCCACACCCTCGCTGAAATCAGTGCTGGGCTCTGGGTCGCTACCATCACAGATCTCCTTAAAAAACTTGCATTGGATCGCCACAAATTTCATCAGATCGGATCACGAATCAAACCGGGTTAGAAATCGATTCAAGGCACACAATAACAGTTTGCTTGAGCCTATGTAGTGTTGACGGATATCTCCAGTCAAATCTTCCGTTAGAAATGCATGCATTCTCTCTTTCCTATCATCCAAGTAGTATAATTCCAATTTTGAATTAAATAATAAATAAAAGAACCCGTGTGCCACCTCACCATATCCACAACTTCTTTGCTAACTTTTTCCCAAACCGCGACCGGAAAAATATATGGCACAATAGACCCCAAAAAAAAAAAAAAAAAAGAAAAGAAGAATTAGAAAGATGAATCATAATGCAGTAATATATGCAACAACTCAGTGTAGCTAACGGACAGGATGACATCTTTTTAATATATTCAAGTGAACTGCAACCCATTCACCACAAGTTGGAAGAAAGAGGGATAGCAATTTAACCCGAGGACCTGATCACTCACTTCACCGCATCCTTAATAGGGAGGGGTATGAGATTTAAATAACAAAACCCAACACAGATATGAGACCAATTTGGACTTTTGGTCATCTCCACAAGTTGACCCAGGGGAAGACCCCCTCGTTGCCCCCCATGAGATTGTATAAAACGATTTAATGGTAAACCGGCCCGTCTTAGAAGCTTCCTAAAAGAGCTCATCTTCTCATCTTCCTTGTCCCTCCATCCCCTTTCTCACTTGATTGTATAGAGAATTTGTAAGAGACCCAATTACTCCCGTCATTCCCAACCATTGATCTCTCTTCTCAAAACCAAATGCCAGAAAGGGAACTCATCCTCCATCTCAAGGTACTCTCCCACTGTTGACTCACGGTTTGCTGCCAGAGAGAAAATGTCGAAATTCCTCTTGTAACCTCCCTTCCCCCTTTCTCCATTTGTGGCACCAGAAGCGGACCCTCTTTCCTTTCCCCATCTTTACTGAACATTTGTCCCACAAAAACTCCCAAATAGATTTTAGATTCCTCCAAACACCAACCCGAAAAGGCTCCACGGTAATTTCAGAAGTCCAATCAACCCAATCAATTCCATATTTCGTAGCCACCACCCTCCTCCTCAAACGCTCCTCTTCCGCAAATCTCCAAAGCAATTTCCCCAACAAAGCATTGTTGAAGTATTTCAGCCTCCTAATGCCTAGTCCTCCAAGCTTCATATGTTTGCATATTCGCATTTCAATTTACCAAATGGATTTTCTTAACCCCGCCAAGCCCCCCCACCCCCCATAAAGAAAGAAAGAAAAAAATCACTCCTAAGTTGTTCAAGTCTTCTAATTACCGGAGCAGTCATCCGAAAGGAGGACATAACGTAGTAGACAAATTAGACAAAGTTCTCTTAATGAGTGTGTCTCACACCTATGAATGAATACTATCTTCTTCACCCAAACAACTTCCTTTCAAATTTCTCCACCACTCCATCCCTAATAGAGCGAGACTTCACCAAATCCCCAAGAGGTAATTGAAGATAAGTAGCAGGCAATTTTCCCATCTTGCAACCCATAATTCGGGTTAACAAGCGACTTCAATGATTTCTGATTTACCCAGATTTACTTTCAGGCTCAAAACAAAAAAGGACACACTTTAAGTGACCAAGTTGGAGAGGATCAGCCCCCACAAAAACTAATGGTGTCATCTGCAAAAAGAAGATGATAAATTGAAATTGAAGGGAGCCCTTCCTTTGAGACCTCAAAGCCTTCTTCTAAACATCAACGCTGTTCTGCCTTATGTATCATTCTACTTAGAACTTCCATTATCAAAATAAAAAGTAACAGAGACAAAGGGTCACATTGTCTTAAACCCTTGGAAGAATTGAAGAAACCAAGAGGTGTGCCATTAACAAGGATTGAGAAAGACAATGGATATGCACCAACTAATCCACAAAATCCATTTATTTCCAAAGCCCATTCTAGCCAAGACATTAATTAGAAAATCCCAATTTACATGATCATAAGCCTTCTCCATGTCCAAGCAATTTAAGCAAACCATACAAGCTATCCAACACACACAATCCAAATATCTACGACGTAGCTTTCTTCACACCTTCGTTGCAGGGCCAGCATGATTTAATTTCTTCAACAAACCAAAAAAACTGAGATACTTGAAAAATAAATGAATTAATCTGGCAATAAGCATACATCCATGATGAATTTTACTTTCATGCAGTAAGCTACATTGTAAAAATGATGGCATGCACAAACTTGTAAAATAAACTAAAAGGGAGGAGGCCCTGCTTTTCTAATCAGCCAAGGATGAAGGACGCAGAAAACAAGCATAAAAAAATTGATCAAATTTATACTTTTTTTCTGGGTGCAAAATCTACAAGTAATGTAATGCAAAGCTATATTGTGAATATATCGTTTTGGCGATTAATTAAGCTAATTAGAAATTCTATTTAATTATTTTAACTTTGATTTCTTACACAGTGCATCAAATTCAGCTTCCAGTGAACTATTGGGAACATTTGTGGTACTTTTTGTTTTGCGCTTTAATCTTGTACTCAAGATAATTTAGATTTAGATTCATTTAATGCAAGTAATATGCAAGTGTGATATTGTATATATAAACACACATGGATCCAAATTCATGATGGAATCACTCTCATGAAATAATTAATTTACAGTGGCCATAAAAAAAAAAAAAAAAAAAAACATGAATTCACAACAAATTTGCCCCGACACGCAAATACGAGCTAGTGGCTCCCTGCAATTAGGGTGCTATTACTATCATTGCATGTGAGGGTGCCACAATGACAAACTAGGGCTCTCTTTAAAAAGTTTAGCTAGTTTTCAGTTCTAACTACTCAGCTTTTGTTTTTTTTTTTCAAAATAATCAAACTTACCACCATCATTTGAAACTTCTTTTTCTAAATTTATTTTAAATCATGAAGGATAAAAATATATAAGGTGTGTTTAGAGTAATAAAAAATAAAATAAAATGAAATAAAATGAGATAAGTTGTAAATTCGTAATTCGTGTTGTAAAATAAATTTTAGAGATTTTTAAAAGTTTTCAATTTTTTTTTTTTTGTTTTTTGAGCAAACCAAACAGTGCCATAATTAACAAAATGCTAAAAAACTTGTCTTTCCAAATAAAAAAAAAAAAACTCACTTTTTTTTTCTTTCAATTTATTAATATCATTTAGTCATGGCAATAACGTAAATATCCATCACACTTCTAATGTTTTATGAATGGATGATGTCAATAAACTTAGGAAACAGGCAACCCATGCACAAGACACCACGTTGTGGGGTTTGAAGAGTGTCGGATAAGCAGCATTCTCTATCCAAACGCTATCAATGAATAAAAAAGCTCAATTAAAAATGAAAGGTTCCAAATTCAAGCCTTGGAGACCCAGCATACATATTCCGATGAAGTATTCGGGCACTTTCCAGGTTACCCGATTCAATCAATTCTCTCAGTCCCGGATTGCCCATTTTCTCTTCCTTTTCATCATCGATCTCTTCTTATTCTTCTTCATCATCATTATCATCATAAAAGGACTTAGCCTGCATCCTCTCAACGTAATTCCCATAAATATACTCATGCGTGTAACCATTTACTTCATCAAATATCATTATATGACCATGCCACTCCCAGACCCGGTAATCGGACCCGGCCTCATAGTGAAACCCGACGCAAACATGGTTCTCGCCGATGGTAACCGCCTGACCCGAATTGGGTTTCAGGGTTTCGAAGTTGCCGCCGAGGATCGTCCGGATTATCTCTTTCTCGAGCTTGGATTCTTCTTTTGCGAGTTGGGTTTTGCTGTCGTCGTTTTCGTCGGCGTCGGAGACAATGTTGTCTAGGGGTTGATTGAGGAATCGTGTGGAGGGGAGGTTTGGAGGGCGGATTGGGAGTCTTCCCATCAGGGTTTGGAGGACGAGGTTGTCAAAATTGGGGGTGCTGTTGAATGAACTCATGGTTTTTTGGTTTTTTTTTTTATTATTATTATTTTTTTTTAGAATGGATATTCATATGAGAGAG
>JAVXUM010000046.1:3315227-3337215 GCA_035590655.1 Pouteria glomerata
ATTATATAATATAATACAATATAATAATTTTATTATTATATTATTTTATATTTTATTAAATTAATTATTAGATTAATATTGTATAATATAATACAATATAATAATTTAAATTGTAATAATTTAATTATAATATTATTTTATACTTTATCATATTATAATTAAATTATTATATTATGTTTTATTATATTATGTTAAAGTGGATAGTGTTTAAAAGGGGTCAAAATATTTACAACAGAAAAAAAAAAAAAAAAAAAAGCGATTGAAAACATCTTGTGGAATGTTTTCGTTTTTCTGTTTATATATATATATTTTTTTTTTGGAAACAAAAAAATGTAAAGTCTCATTTGATTTGTTTTTCTCTTTTTTGTTTTTAGTTTTTGATTTTTATTTTCTATTTTGTGCTCATTTTTCATTTCGAGCTTTTGAAAACAAGGAAAACAGTTTAAAGCGTATGTGGTCACTTGTATTTTTAAATTTTATTTTAGAAAACAGAAAATGAGTTTACATATAAAATAAAAAATGACAAAAAATCATTTTGAGTATTTTTAACTCAAAATAAAGAAAACAACATTTTTTATTTCTATGTTTTGGAATTTTTAGAACATAAAACACAAAAAATAAAAAATAGAAAATAGAAAACAAAAAATCAAACCAAATGCCACCTAAACAGATTTAACAAATATGTTTTTGTTGCAAGTTTTTAAAATTTTAAA
The DNA here is from genome assembly GCA_035590655.1 of Pouteria glomerata. Lineage (NCBI taxonomy): Eukaryota > Viridiplantae > Streptophyta > Magnoliopsida > Ericales > Sapotaceae > Pouteria > Pouteria glomerata. The sequence continues at coordinate 3,315,941 of JAVXUM010000046.1, forward strand.
AACAAAAACAGAAAAACATAAAACAGAAATACTACTAAACGGGGCCTTAGTTTTGTATCTCTTATATTCTAAATTAAAATAAAATTGTAAATAATGTTAAATTTTTAAATAAAAAGATAAAAATATCTATTAAAAATTAAATAAATCAAGAGTATAAGCATAAAGAATTTGAATTACATAAGTATAAATGTAGTTTTTAAAATTATTGAAAGCTGAAATTACTTAATATTTTTATTCTAATCTAAAGTACAAGAGGTACTAACTAGCTTTTTAAAGTTTAAGATTTTCACTTTCAAGTATAGAGGTAAAAAAAAAAAAGAAAAACAATTAACTTTTTCTTATACCACAGAGAGAACTACAAGAGCATGATCAACAAATTAAAGGTACTACTTCTATTTATCTCTCATTTTGCTTTCCCGTTACCATACAATCCCAAAAAAAATAATGAGTAAGCTAAATTTTGTTTGTCCCAAGTTGTTGAATTTTAAGTTAAATTTTCAACAACAAAATCAATCAGCCATGTTGCTTGGAATAATTTTTGGCATTTGTATCTAAAGTGAAAACTCATTTTTCAATAGTGGAGGTAGTAGCCCTTTCATGCCATATAAATTGATATATATATATATTTTCTGAAAATTAAAAACAGACATCTTATGTTAAGAGTTTTTCACCAGTTACTTTCATGATGTAGAGTAAATCTATCTTAAAAAAAAATTAAAATAAATGAATGAAAAAAAAAAAAAAAAGATAGTAAATCTGGATTTTTGTTATTTTTAAGTTTGGGATGAATGTTAAAAACCCATCAAATCTATTTTTTGTGGTGTTTTTAACTCTAGACTGAATTAATACAAAGAGCACTTTAAAAACTAGAGTACTACATTAGCTTGCACATCCATATTTATATTTAAATTATATATTATTTTATATAAAATGTGAATATTTTTAAAATATTTAATCATTGAGTATAATTAAGAGTTTGTGTACATATAATTATTTTAATTAATTTTATTTTTATTTATTATCAATTTTAATCATTAAGTACCGTTAAAGTTTTTTTTAACTTTATATGCTTAAAACTTATTAATTAATTGCATTATTAATTGACAAAACCTATTTTGAATGTGTTTGGAATTGTATAAAATTGTATATAATTATAAAAGTTAGTATCTTGTATTTTATACAATGAGTAAAAAATTTAAATTTTATAATTTCGTAATTCGTGTTTGCAGAAATTTGTTAAATTTTGTATTTTTTTTATAACTCCAAAAGTTTTTATTATTAAATCAAATTACCAACTAATTATGAGGGTGTTTGAAATGATAAAAAATGAGATAGAGTGAGATAAAATGAGATAAGTTGTGGATTTATAGTTTATGGAGTGAGATAAAAAGCGATTAATTTTTAGTGATTTTAAAAGATTTTCAAGGATTTTTAAAATTTCTCAACAAATCAAATAGAGCCTACATTATTAATTCTCAAAAATTATTTTAATTATAATTTAATTTTTTATTTAATATAAAATAAACTTAAAATAAATAAATATTTATCATTAAATTTCATTTTTACTTACTCTAGCATATAAAAATTATACAAATACTAAATATTATTTTTTTTATTTTTCAACAAATCCTCGTTCCGAACATAACATAAATACAATCTTGTTAAATGTCTTGCCGCTCTAAGTCATACCTTTTTTTTAAGTGGCCCCTTCATCCGCCAAATAAATTTATTTAAGTTATTTTAACAACATTTTAATTAATTAATTATTAACATCTAGAAAGATTGATAAATAACGTATGTGCATTACAATTAGTGAATGAAAATGAAATTATGATGCAAATGTGGCATTTAATTTGATTTTTTATTTTTTTATTTTATTTTATGTGTTTGATATTTTAAAAATTTCAAAATATAAAAATAAAAAATATTATATTTTTCTTATTTGAGTTAAAACTGTTCATAATGATTTTTTATTATTTTTTATTTTATGTGTAAATTTATTTTTTATTTTTTAAAATAAAATTTAAAAATACAAATGATTAAGTATATTTTAAATTATTTTTTTATTTTTAAAAAATTAAAATAAAATATGAGTTTAAAATAAAAAAAAATAAACAAAATGGACGCATCTCAGCCACACAACCCTCGACCCAGTACCTGCATGATAAAAATGGTCTGATCTCGGATACACGTGGCACTCAACAAGTGGTTTAAAGGTCTAATCTCTTTCTACACCAGCACCGTACCCCACTCAAAAACTACCAGCCAAATTGCAACCCACCGGGCAATCCTCAGAAGCTAAGGCTTTTCAAAGGGTGATTGGACTAATACTAATGGTGATCAACCATTTGTCATAGCCTTCTGAGAGAGCCCGGTAGCAGTATTTTCTGGTTCTATGGAGGCCCTCAATGCGGTTGGATTGACACCAATCTCTGTTCTTTCTGACAGAAGAACAGAACCCAGAAAATTTTCAACACTCTCAGCTTCTTCTCCACTCAAATCCCCAAATTTTGCTGCTAATTCGAGCGCCAACCCACGAAATTCACCAGAGGGTTTGTCTAGGAGCTTTGGCGGGGGTCTGCTTCTGTTGTCTTCAGTTCTTAATACTGGGTTTGCCAGGGCTTTGACATATGAGGAAGCACTGCAACAGTCAGTGAGCTCGCTCACTTCTCTGGGCAGTTCCGAGTTTGACGTCGGTGGGTTTGTTGATAGTATTGTCAATTTTGGGGTTGAAAATCCTTTAGTCATAGCAGGGGGTGCTGCCATTTTAGCAGTGCCTCTGGTTCTGTCCCAGCTGCTCAGCAAGCCCAAGCCATGGGGGGTTGAGTCGGCAAGGAGTGCTTATGCGAAATTGGGCGATGATTCGAATGCCCAGTTGCTTGATGTAAGACCTCCAGTGGAGTTCAGGCAAGTGGGTAGTCCGGATATCCGGGGATTCAGGAAGAAGCCGGTGTCAGTTGTATACAGAGGCCGGGACAAGCGCGGGTTCTTGAAGAAGCTTTCCTTGAAGTTCAAGGATCCAGAGAACACAACGTTGTTCATTCTAGACAAGTATGATTACCAACCCAATGTTTTTTAGTTATATAGGAATTATCCATTTAATTTCTCATTCAATTTGGATGAATGGAGAAAACTGAGTCCATGAAAGAATCATCTTGGAGAAATCGTACATTGGGTAAAATTCAGATTGATATTTATGAAATTCTTATCCTGTTAGCTTAAGATGAGGATGAAGGGAAAATCAAGTTTATTTTTGGGTATCAATTTAAAGTCAAAGCAAGAATTGAAAGGGGGTGGGGAATCTTTAGCAAGTGCCTGTGGTGTAATCAGGAAAAAAGAAAAAAAAAAAAAGCTAGTTTGGTGAAAGGTACAACATTTAGTCCTCAAGTTGTCACTGATTCGAAAATTGCAACCTTTTTTTGTTCTTGCTACCGGATAGATTTCAAGAACATTGAATAATTTAAACTGCGTTTGATCTTCTCTGTGCTATAAAAATGTAAGCTATTTATTTACTTTGAGGAAAAAAGGTCAAATAAGTTAAGAATCCAAGAACAACAAAGACCAGCACTGGGCAGTTAATTAATGATCTCATGCTACTTTCTGTGATTTATTTATTCTTGTCTCACTCTATCCCTTTTCTTGTTATATCATAGATGCTTCTCGATTTAATGGTATGTTGGCGATACAGTATTTGATTTTCCTTTGAAATCTTTTTCTGAGTGCAAACATGTGAAATTAATGCTGCTGATTTTGTGATGGAGGCCAGATATGATGGGAACTCTGAACTGGTTGCAGAATTGGTCACTGCAAATGGATTCAAAGCTGCTTATGCCATCAAAGATGGTGCAGAAGGAAACCGGGGATGGATGGTCATTACAATTCTCATTTCCCTACTTGGAATTTTCTTTCCTTTTGGTGACTAACTTTTATTTGTTTTTAGAATTACAGTAAGATGAACTCTGAAGATGATTCTTTGTGTTTACAGAATAGTGGTCTTCCTTGGCTACAACCGAAGAAAACATTGAACCTTGATTTCAGCAATTTGACTGAAGCAATTGATGGTGCACTCGGAGTATGTATTTCACCTCATGTTCGCTCAAATATTCCATTTTTTCCCGTTATGTCATTCGGCAGTTAAGAGCTATCCTTTCTAATTTCGTTTCCTGAATCTTGCATACCAAATTGAAAATGATTGGTGATTGTTAAAGGAGAACAGCTGGTCTAGCATGGAAAGAATGCATGAATTTGAACTTAGAGGTGGCCAATAGAGCATATAATGATTGAATCTTAACTAATATATTTTTTTTTTTGCTCATAGTTAGCTAGGATAATTTAGGACAATGCGAGGAGGGCCAGTACATTAGAGCATTTGTGAGTTGTTAGATTTAAACATAAGGGGCCTGAAAGGACAGAAGCTCCAAAAGGACATCTCTGGAGACAGCAAGACATGACACAGAGATTTTTGGGTTAAGCAAAAGGAGGTTCATTTAGCTTACCCTATAAAACTCTGAAAAGGTTAAAAAAAATCAAAAATTTCATGACGAAAAAATTTTTGCTTCATTTTCCAAAATAACGTCAAATTTTTATTGTGATAAAGATCCACATTTATTGTATCAGCCTGTTACTGTATTATCGCATCTTCCACACAATATACTCTGCCTGACCTCTGAACAAAAGGAAATCTTCCTTTTTCTTTTAGTTTGCTACATTACACTGAGGACACTTTATATTTTTCCAGCAATGTACATTGCCCAGCATCATTAAATGAACCAAGTAGAGAGTGGATGTGATAGATTGTTGGAGTGAGTTTTACTGATTGCTTGCATATTATCTTGATCGAGAAGTTTTGATAGTAATTCAATATTTTCGTTTTCTAGAAACTTAGCAGTCTTATGTGATTTAAGATGAGTTGAATTTGCAGGAGAGTTATGATGCTCTGTCTGTTACCCTTTGGATCACTGCTGCTGCAGAACTCAGTTTATTAGCATTTTCAGAGGTAGGTAGAAAAATTTTTTTGTTATAAATTAGGTTTTGTTACTCTTTCTACATTGTTTGTTAATGGTTGACCATGATGCCATGAGAAATTCAGTTATTGACGTTTCTTCTTAGGTTGAACAAAACTCCAACTGTTAGGCTCAGCTGCACTTCTTCAAATTGTGAGCAAGAGGCTCCTTTTCGCGGAGGTTTGTTGAACACCCTTATTGTTCCGTTCGTCTCAACTATCATTTTTTTGAGTCATATGTTTGCTGCCGTGAATGATGTTCTTCTTGAATAGAGAGAATAGCATGAAAATTTAAGATTAATCATGACATCTTCTTTTAGTGGATCACACCTTGTAGAGGATAAAAAGAGGGTCTATGGACAGACAGTCTGCTTGCTAAGGATCAAATTATTTCAAGCTATTTCAAGCGTCCAACTTATTTAGCTCTTCTTGATTGGCTTCATCTAACCTCAGAGGTTCACATATTACAAATCTAAGGATTTAGAAACTATAAAATGGTGAAGTGGCAGATGCGTATTCAACTTTGTTAAGAAACTAGATGTTGCCTCTCAGAAAATTGTCCATGCCAAAGTAAAAGCACTTCATCTGCGATTCCTTTCTTAATGTCTGTGAGAAGTACTCATCCCTGTGCAGACTTTTGGGGATTCCTTCTGTGGTAGGTGAATGATGATTCAAATACCAAAGTCTCAAGAGGTTCCCTGCATCTATGGTCTTATACTTCAGTCTATAGAAATATCCTTTTTTTGCTTTAACTTTCTTTTTTATTCTTATTTATTATTTTGGTTGTTCACTTCCTTGGTCAGACTGAACTTTATTGCCTCCTTTGAACCCAAACTCATCTCATAAGCCAAGAAACCTCCATTTCAGTGTGACAGAAGCCAGTGTCTCATTCAGATTCTGCTGCTTCTAGCATATCCAAGCTTTGTTTAGGGCCTCAGGAGTCCATAGCTTTCTATAATTTCTCAGGGGGCTCAAACAAGCAAGTGGATGCTTCTAGCTACAGTCAATATTTCTCCAGGTGTGCTGGAACGGCAGGTTCCTGAAAAACAGGAATCGGCTGGATGAATCTGGGCGGCTGATGGGATGATTACTTCCCGTTCCAGCTTAACTGCCTGAAATGTATAGGTATGACCTTATGAGCGTGGTGGCCACTAGGTAAAAAAAAAATGTCTGCTTGATGCTCTTGTGAAGGGAAGAGATTTGCCTCAGAAAGCGAAGCTCCTGGAGGCTGTGATTGAGGCTGGGCCTATTCTTGATGATTAATTTCCTGTTGCAGGGCCTCCTCTTCTTCCTCTCGGGTGGCATAATCCTCCTCCAACTCCAAACACAATCCTTACTACTATTCCCAGAAGTTCATTTTGGATTACTTGATCCGAAAACCAAGGCCGATGATTCGAATTTTAGGATAAAGAACTCCTGGTGTTCTTCTTCGTTCCATAATGTTTCTCACTTTAGTTTTTACCAAAATAACACTCCATCGACATCAAATTTGGCTCCGGGGGGTTCTGGGTTGATCTTGGAGAAATTGCACCAATTTCCAGCGTCAAACAAATAGGAGGGGAAGCAAAGGAGAATTCGGCGAGAGCATAACTTTTGTTACGCTCGCTCAGAGTATTAATATATAGGGGTCTCCTTTCTTCTCTGCTAAGCTGACATGAATCAGAACTGATTCCTAATTGTAATAAAAAAAAAAAAGTATTCTACAAACAGGACAAGAATGACGAGGTGGTGTTATGATTGTAGTAAAAGTATAGTGTGATGGATTATTTATTTCCAAATAACGAGCCCACGATGATGTTGCATTCTAAAATTCTGGGGAAGAAAATGGTTGTATAGAATTACTCTGATTATTATTCATTCACCTGTCAATATCTTGGATACAACTTTGCTCCGCTAAGGGTTAATGCATGACTAACCAAAATCTGTGATGTGAAGCCATAGAAATCTCATTCCAGTAAGTTTAATTTTGTGAACCTGAGATAGAAGCAAGTCCAGCATAAGGCAGATTCTGTTTAAGCTCTTAGGGTTGAGGCCTTCACTTAGTAGCAATCTCTCTCTCTCTCTCTGAATGTCAATTAAGGCACTTCAGAAGCCCTGCCAAATGAAAAAGATGATTTGCAGACTATGGTGACTCTCCCTATCCAAAGTTGAGCTCGAACTCTAATTTTGGTTTGATAAAATTTTAAGTCAAGTTGGAGCCTCAAACTGTTCAACTTAAAAGTTCACGAATCAGCGAACTAAGTGACTGATTTGAACAAGGATTGGCCCAGGAGTACATTTCAATGAACAAAGGTCAATAAATAAACCATGCTGCAGGATCTCATAGCTAAATACTATAATCTTACAATTAAGATTGAAGAATCACAAAAATCCCATTTCCAGAAAAATCACAGATTCTTTATCCCTGCTAGAGCTAATACTGTGTATAAAGCCACACAGAATACAGAACCCCTATGAATCTTTTAAGTAACATATTGAAATTTCAACCAGATTGTCAAACTGGGACAAAATCTGCATTACCAAGCCAAGCCCTGGATTGCATGTGAACCCCTCGCATGCACGTCTCAAACAAGAACAAATCTCAAATCCACCGTCAATGGATTCCCCTTAATCAACACCACGAGTTCACAGAAGCAGCTGAGTATAACAAGATCAAATCACAACCAAAGACTAAAACTAAGCGGAATCCCATGTCATAGGAACTAAAAGAGATGAAATCCTTGGAACAAAAATGGGATTTTAAGCCCATCTCGGTACAAAATCATCAGCCAAATGTACTAACAAAAAAAAAATACTTCCCAAGTAAAATCATACAACTGGAATATGAAAGGTCAACTACATTCTAGATTATCCCAATCTTGTTCGCCACATCCAAAGCATCGTAGTCCGGTGTCAACCTCACATAGGCTTTCTTTGTCCCATCGGGCCTGAAGCAATGACAAATGTAAATGTAATTGTTCTATCACTAAGATTCTTTCTCGATGCATGATATCAATGCTGATACTTGTGAGCTACAAAATGAGTATGTGAGAAACATGGTAATGATAATTTTTAACAAACATTCAACATATAAAAGTATAAAATCCATAACTACAGTCACTACAAGAAACTTGGATTTTAATGATAGAACAATTCATCACCAAAAGAAAAATTCATTCAGCAATACATGTTCACAGGAGAAAAATGTCACTAGAACAATTTGTCACAAAGTGGTACGAGACTAATAATTATTGACTTTCATCAGAGATTTTTATATGTTTAATCATCACCTAATTCATCACAAAAAAAAAATATATATATATATATTGAAAATAGTGATAAAATTATTGGTCATGAATAAGATGCATTTTTATCACAAAATACTTTCGATGTCAAATGGTTGAACCTATTGTACAACCGTATGACAGCAACATTTTATCCCTCAAAAATATCTTTAGTGATTAAATTTTACGTTGAGATTAATTTTTGCATCCCTAAAACCCACATTTCTTATATTGAGTAAAGAAAAACTTTTACCTAATCAAGGTATTCACTTTCTTCGTCTGAATGTCATACATCTTCTTGACTGCATCCTTGATCTTCTTCTTGTCAGCGCGAATATCAACAATGAAAACCAAGGTGTTGTTATCTTCAATCTTCTTCATTGCTGACTCAGTAGTAAGTGGATACTTTAGGATTTGGTACTGATCAAGTTTGTTCCTTGGGGGTGCACTAATGCGAGGGTATTTGGGATTCCTATCTTTCTTCAACGTCCTTGGCCGATGGAAGGTAACTGATGTTCGTATCTTCTTGGTCTTCTTCTTAAAGATTGATGAACCAGATTTCACGGCCTTGGCAGCTTTCGTTGCCTGGGCCTTTGGGTCTGACTTTTTAGCAGGGTCAGCTACACAAGAAAGAAATTAGACTCTCGAACAACACAATAAAATAGGAAAGAAACATTATTAGTTCGGATAAAAGGAGGAACGGACTGCAATGGGAATGCTGCAATTAATCATAATAAATGTTACTAAGCTGACATAAATTATAAATTTTGAAAAGGGATGGGGAATGTGGGTGTCTTGACAAATTATTTGAAGGCTTACACCCACTTTCATCTTTGTAGGCTCTGTTTGTTTAGATGTAAAACATTTTACATTGAAAAATATTATACACTCAAAAAAAATTTTTATCAAAAATTATTTTTCTTGTCATTTTCCAGTGTCTGCTAATCATTTGAAAAATATTTTTCAAACCAAATATTTTTAGAACGTAATTCATTTTTTGGGCTTTCCGTGTAAAAGCTTTCTCCGCCAATGAAAATCTACAACCCATTCAAGACAGTGGTTTCTACAGGGAGCTTCTCGAGTCAGATTGGTTCATGACTAAGGACCCTAGGACACTCCCCGAAAACAACTTACAGATTTTTATAACGTATTTCTTTTTTGGACTTTCAATGTAAAAGTTTTTTCAAATATATATATTCCATCCTTTTAGTATTACCAAACACTCAAAAATAGGAAAATATTTTAAAGGGAAATGTTTTACATCCAAACAGACAGAGCCTCGCTTCAGAAATGGCCACACCTCTGGGGTACACAGGTGTGCTTGCCCAATTAGTTTTAGGATAACACCCATGTTCATCTTTCTCCAATTCAGAAAGTATCTCAATCCTCTTAAACTGAGCTGAATCTTAATTACTTCTGCAATAGATCATCTTCAATCTCAAAAACAGACTAGGTACAATGTGGATATTATTTTTAGAGAAATCCTTCATGTTATTCTATTGTAGTGAAATCCTTCATCTTATTCTATTACTTGCACAATTTTGTCTTCTAGAGAAAGTTGCAATCTATAGATTTGGCTCATGAATATAGAGAGTCAAATGAAGTTCACTAAATTTGGCAATCTTACTGGATTTATTCTAGCATCAATAGAAATAAAAATAGAAAAATATCATTGTAATTCCTTGGGACTTTCACAGAAAACCTAGAAAAAACCAATAACAATATGCCTAGCCTCTTGTAGACAACTACCAAGTGTCCGATACCCCATCCTTAACAGTATAATTTGGTTGGCATCTACTCCATTCAAACAGATTTAAACTTTGTAAAATCTCTTTAGAATCATGATTCAATATACCAAAAAAATGATAGAAAAACCTACTATCTTGACTCAAATGGATTGGCATCACAAGAGTAATTCACTAAAATTACATATTTGTTTCGAATAAGAAACATTCAACACAAATCAGAAGGTACCCAAAACTTTGCAAAAGCTCATTCTGATGGTACAATTTTATATTCAAGCAGAGATATAAATTTCAGGTAACAAAGACCAAACTTAGTGGCATCTAACCATAAGAATTGTGCAAAAACCATTAATCTGTCCAAAATAAATCTCAAAGCAGAAAATGTCATATAGAAATATATATGTATCATAAGAAATGCATTTCATACCTTTAGCAGGAGCCATTGTTGAGCAAAACAACCCTAAGCCCTAACAAAAATCTGCCTGCAATCCCCTGTAAAAGGAATTAAAAAAAAAAAAAAAGGCGTCGAAAATTGAATCAGTCACGGAAGATCAAGTCTTTAACTGTAGAATTCAGATTTTTTACATCGCATTTCTGTTATGATAGAGAGAGGGCGAGATTAAAGAATACCTGCTGCAAACTGCGTTCCTAGGGTTTACGATCAGAAAGGAAGACGGGAACTTTTATACCAGGTCCAGCACGTGCCATTCACGTGCAAACATCTTTCTTATTTTGAGAAAATTTCAAAACTAATAATAATATTAATATTAAATTTTGCTTTAGATGTGACAAATTTTTGGACTAAACATAACTAAAAAATAGGGGTCACCACTCGATTTTAGTAAGATTTTTGTAAAAAAAAAAAAAAAAAAAGAATCTAATTAAAATTTTTACAACCATCTTTTTAAAACTGAAATGAATCTAATTTATATAGAAAATTCAACTAAACTAAATCAAAAACTAATTGTAAACAAATAAAATCAAACTGAATTATAAATTTTTATAAATATTAATTTAATTTATTGATATAAAATTGATAAAAAATAATAATACATTAATATAAATGTATATAAATATAATATTTAATACATTATATTATAAGTTTTCATTTTCTGTTTTTACCTAAATTTAAATATAAAAATCAAACATAACTAAAAACTAAAATTTTGAAAAAATAAGAAATCAAACCTAATCAAATTGAATTAACCAAAAAACTGAATTGAAATAACATAAGTTTTTCGATTCGGCCCAATTTTTTTTATTTTGATTTGGTTTGGCTCACTTCTACTAAAAATAATAAAAAATCATATATTTTAAATTTTCACAATATTAAAATGATATTTCAGTCAAAATTTTCTTTTTTATTTGAATTCTTCCTCCTATTTTCACCCTCTTTCTTTTTCTTCCTTTTATAATTTTTTTAATTTAAAAAAGGTAAATATCTTTTATTCTTAGGTTATATTTGTTAATGGAATAAAAATGAGAGATGAGAGTCATCATTCTTGGGGCCACACATATAATGTATTTGTTTAACAAATGGTTGAAAGGTGAAAAATCCAAATCGGATTGAATATCCCGAGAATTGGTGGATGAGTAATCTAAGGGTGGGTGGAGTATTACTAATACCTTATTTTTAGATTTGTTTCCAGCCAAAATCTAAAGGTTCAAAATTATTTTCTGTCACATCACATATCAAATTACATCTTTTATTTGACTTGATATCCCACCAACCAAACATAATAAAAATAATCCCACATAAAAAATTAATCTCATATTATATCTAATCACATATATTATCCTATTGTATTATTAAAACTCATCATCCAATTCTCAAAAAAAAAAAAAAAACACAGCCTTAGTTGTTTGGCTCAAAACATAAAAACCCTTGTATGGTTTAAAATTTAACAAATAATTCTTTTATAATTTGTACTAAAATAATTTCATCAACTTTTTCATCCAAAATAACACTTGCACTCCATAATTTAAAATGTTTTAAGGTAGTACCCTTTTTTTGATTAAGTCTAAAAACAAATAATTACTTAATAAATCAAAGTAAACAAATCAGTCTCCAATCATGGTGGTATTTGGTTTACTTAAAAAAAAAAAAAAAAAATTAAAGTTTGAAAGTGGCACGCAACAAAATTTAATTAAAAAAAGTTGATAAAAGTTAAAATTTCTTGGGTATCTTTTGAAAATCTAAACACCACTAAATTGAAGTGTTATTGTCAATATTTTTATTTAAATTAACAACATGCTTCATAATTTGAAATTTTTAATGTCATATTTATATTTCATGAAGTATAATGTTTGTCCAAACTTGAAAAGTTTTATTTTTTCCATTTTTTTTTTAATTTTTTTCCCTACCTCTCTTTAATACTAAATTCAATGTATTTGGATGTAGAGTACATAACATAATTTGTTCATAAACTGTAAATTTCAAAAAACTTCACAACTTATATCACAATCAATTTATACATAGAATAATAAGTTGTGTTATAGCATTTGTGTTGTATTGTATTGAGTCCGGTTTAGTTTAATTTAGTTTTGCTTTAGAGATGAAGATATGGGTGTGATTAGTTTTCTAAAAGTAAAAGATTTCGGAGAGGTGTATTTATTTAATTTTAGAGAAAGAGATATAAGTGTAACAGGTTTTTAAAAGTGAGAGAGTGGAGATGTATTATATTTAGTTAATTAATTTTCAATCTTCAATTTCTCTTCATCAAATTTATATTTTTTTTATAGCATTCCCTTTAATTAATTTTTTTCATTACTACCCATTAATTCACTAAAGATATAACTTTACAACAGTTGAGAAGGTAGGTTGGGTGTCGGGTCGGGTGCGCCTAAAGACTTGGAATTCTTGAGATCCCGAGTTCAACTCCCCTTCCGGAGATGGGTTACCGCTTGCGGTCTCCTATTGACCTCCACTTGATCGAGCCGGTCAGTCAAGGCTTGCCTAGACTGGTTTACTCTTCAAATCTCTTTGCCGGATAAGGTTTTAAAGCGTACTTCGTCCTGTGCTTACCCCATTACGGGATAACAGCTGCGGACTTTCATATTCCAGAGAAGGTAAAAAAAAAAAAAAAAAATGAATGTAGAAAAAAAAATCAAATATGGAGACGGAAGGCAAGAATGCACGCATGCGGTGTGTTCCACCATTTATAGTATATAAAATAATTAAAAATAAGTTTTCTTTTTTTTTTTTTTCATGAATTCACTTAATTGGGTAATTTAATATTAACTTGTTCAAAATATTTTTTTTGCTAGGTAAAAAAAAAAATATATATTAATCAAGTAAAATGTATAATAAAGATATTTAGTTTGAACTTAACTTACATAGACTCAAACGGACATCAATAAATTATAAGTGTGTTTAGAGTTGTATAAAATTATAAAATTAGTATTTCTTATTTTATGTAGTGGGCAAAAAAATTTAAATTTTATGACCTTATAATTTGTATTTATAAAAATTTATAAAATTTTATATCTTTTTATTGCTCCTTATGTTACCTATATATATGGTGTATTTGGAGTAATAAAAAGTGAAATAAAATAAAATAAGTTGTGAGTTCGTAATTCGTGCAATGAAATAAGTTTTAGAAATTTTCAGAGATTTTTAAAATTTTCAGAGTTTTTTTTTTATTTTTTAGAATCGTGCTATAGTGACTAAGGGGGTATTTGAAAAACAAATTGACAAAAAGTATAATAAAAATATAATTAATTTGATATAAAAGTAATATATATTAAAATTTAATTAAAAAATATAAATAATAATTAAAATTTAATAAAAATTAATTTACCAAACGGAGCCTGAAACTACACAATTATCCATCGTTTAAACTTCGTGAGCTTCAGACACAAGCCCACAAAGAATATGGGCCTCTAAAGCTGAGCTTCGCAGCCATCTGACCGTTTGAAAAAGAATATTCTTGTTTCTCTCTCCCTCTCTTCTCTTGTCCTGTGCTCGATTATTATCAGGGTTTTAGCCCTCTTTCTGTCTCTCTCTCTCCCTCTCCACCACCGTGAACCCTGAGCCATGGAGGCTGTTGCGAAAATCCGGCAAATACAACAGCCACGGCACTTCTCACTCCGTCACCACCGTCCATCATTCTTAGGACCTATTTCTTCACTCTCCTTCAGAACCCCACCACCGCCAAGACCGTCGCCATTGTCATCGTCATCGTCATCGTCACTCTCACTCAAATCGTCATTATCAATCAGAGCATCGTCGTCTTCGTCGTCATACTCATCTTCATACTTATCTTCACCATCATTGTCTGATCCTCTCTTACCGAACCCTAAACCCCAATTCGCTGAAACCCTAAACCTCTTCCCTGTATCTTTCCTCAAAACCGCCTTCGTAGCTGTGGTTGCCTCCACCGCCATCTTCTTTGCCCGCTTCAACCACAAACCCCTAGTTGCCGGCGCCATTTCCCCGCCAGCCGCCGTTGAAACCGCTTCTAAGGAAGCTGTTTCCGACGAAGAGAAAGAGAGAGCCCTTGAAGAGTTCGTGAGCTCTCATCCCGATGATGTACAAGCCCTCCGGAACTTGATGGAGGTGAAGGTCAAGAACAGGAAGGTCGATGAAGCGATTGGCATTATCGAACAGTTGATCAAACTGGAACCCGAGGACCTCGAGTGGCAATTGATGAAGGACCACATGCACTTGTACAACGGAGATCTCGAAATAGCGAAATCGGGGTTCAATGAGATACTTGAGAAAGATCCATTTCGGGTGGAGGCCTATCACGGGCTGGTAATGGCAGCGTCAGAGGAAGATTCGGGGCAGGAATTGAAGGAGGTTGAGAAGAGGGCTGTGAAGGCAATGGAGATGTGCAAGAGAGAGAAGAAGAAGGACGACTTGAGGGACTTTAAGCTCTTGTTAGCTCAAATAAAGGTCATTGAGGGGAACTACAACGAGGCGTTGAAGATTTATCACGAGCTAGTGAAGGAAGAGCCAAGGGACTTTCGGCCTTATCTGTGTCAGGGAATCATATATACCTTGTTGAAGAAGACAGATGAGGCTGAGAAGCAGTTTCAGAAGTATAGAAGGCTCGTTCCTAAGGGGCACCCGTATGCACAATATTTTGATGATAACATGATTGTTACCAAGCTTTTTGCGCAGAAGGTGGAAAATGAGAGAGCCGCAGTCAAAAGCTGAGGGAAAAAAGGGTTATCCGATTTTATGGAAGATGGTGAGTAGCTGATTGAGTATGGTGATTTTGTTGGGTCACTTACAGCTGAAATTCATTTTTGCTTTAATGTTCTGTTCTGTTATCGTTTTGTTTATGTTTTTTGTTTGTGTTTTGGACAGTAGTTTGTATCTAGAGTGTGCCTCGGTTGGTTAGCATGATGCAAAACAGAGAGAGTTTAAATGAAAGTTCTGTGGTTAGTTAAGTGGCTATGTGGGTCTCAAAAGTTTTTAGCCGCCTGACTCCTTAGGAAGGCAGTATTACTGCTTCCTACAGAATGTTTCAAGTTTTTCTGGATCCAATATATTGAGAATTAACCAATGTGTTGTTCAAAGTGAGCAACTAGGGATATTTTTGCTTTCCTTCATACTTGAATTGCCTTCTGGTTCTATATTTCTGATTACATATTTCATCCTCCGCCATGAATGATGCCCATTCATGTGGAATCAAAAATTATTTTCAGAGGTTGTGATTAAAATGTGAGTATCTGCATGTAGTGCTCCTAAAGTTCATTGGATAGTTCCTGGCGCAATCAAATGGGTTGATTGATTTAATTTCTGTAGGATACTTGGTTAGGATGTGCCAAAAGATCCCAGACATACTCATATACCTAACTCTCTCTCTTTCTCAAGCATCCTTGTGTATACAACTTGTAAAATCGGCTGCTGGAGCTGTGAGCAATTCCATTATTCTTCCTGTAATTAGTTTTGTTCCAATGGCCACTTCACGTTACCTCAGCAATCAGTCTTTCACACCGCTAGTATCCATACGGAACATAGACTCAGCCGTCAGCATCCTCAGTCATAGTTACCGGGAATCACTACTACCCATACGAATCGTGTTTTGGCAGTTATGTTCAGGATTGTGATACGCGCACTAACGTTCAGATACTATGAATTTAATGATCTGAAAAGATTATGAATATTTTCATTAAAAAAGTACCATTAAAAATAGTGAATTAATAATAAATCATGTGATAATAACCGACTTTAAGTTTTTACAAAAGGATAACGGGTAAATATTTGTATCAACCAAAAAAATGCACTTAGTTTTATAAATATCTACACTGTTTTATTTCATTAATATTATGACGACTCTGAGAAGCCTTCCTCATATTGTACCGTATTTTAGAGTCGACACATACCATGTTACTTTTTGTTCCATGTACCTAAAGGATCCAATTTCCAGGTAGCATTGCCCTTAGTACTAAGTAGCCTTCAATTTCTTTGTGATTCACTCATGCCATAAACTCTTACTGCAGAATGAACTGGAACAGCTGCCCATGCCTCTGTTTTCTTTGTAGATATTGGTTGATTGCAGCAGTTTGGACAGTTTTCTATACAATTTCATGCATGATGTCTCTCTCACTCCTTGACTGCCTTCTTCTCAAACCTATTTGTTCTCCTCAAGATTCAGGACATTCAATTCAACAGACCTTTCTTCCATGTTACACTTATCTCCCAGACCAACAGCCACCGTTGATTTGATAGCCTATGCCCCTTATCCTTCCTCTTATAGCCCAACTGACTTCTTGCTGTTACCTATGCTCTTTTTTAACTTGGACAGATGTTTTTTCTTGTTTGGGGGTTGGGGGAGGATTTTATGGGAGTATATACATTCTCCCTTAAGTACTAAAGCCACTAAAATCATATGATAAGTGAGGTTTATTAGCTTCATGTCGTGATAGTCACTGATCTGTCGACTCATCTAAATGGGCAGTGCTAGCTGTTGTTGAGAACCTGGCGCAAAGTGAAATAAATTTGTGTTTGAAGGATGAAGGGTGTCTTTTCTATGGGTATTTGCATCAAAGCTAATTCTTTCCATGTAGAAATGGCAAGGAATTTGGTTTCTCTTTCGGGAGTGTGGCTGTGCTAACATGTTGAAGAGAATCAGGAATATGAGGTAAAAGGAGTAGGTTCTGTTAATTTTTGAAACTGCATCTACCAGGTAAACGGAATATATAATGTTCTAGCAATTAAAGGTTTCAGTATACATTTTCCAAAGTAGTATTGATAATCTCTCGTGCTGTGCTGCTGTCACGATTGTTAATGCAAAGAATTTTTTATTTTTATTTTTTTTGCCGAAAACCAGAAGCAGTTGTGCCGCTTTACGCTGCAAACCAATTTATGCTCTTTACCCTTCTTTTCTTCTGTTGTCTGTCTGATGTATTAGTTATAGAATCTAGGTAGTTTTTGATAATGCTGGTTGTAGCTTCCACACGATGTTGTCGTTAGAGTTTGATAACTTCTTGTGAACCCTTGGAGATTGAACCGGGAAAGGGTGAAGATTGGTTACTTTGTTAAATTATGTTTACATTGTTTAATTGAAGTCTAATTGACTCATAATGCAGGAGGCGGCCGGCGGAGGTCATATCTATCTAGAAGAGGTCATATCTATCTAGAAGCTTTAATGAACCAAGTTGCGTTTTATCATTCTACGCTAGTGCTTTATGGTGAAGTTCACCTCGTTTCTTATATGCTATGTTTGGTTTGCAAAAAAACTAACAAAAAAACTCCAAAAAACTCTATGAATTTTTAATCATTACTTACTTTTTATTTCACTGCACGTATTACGAACTCATAATTTTTTTTACTTTTTCTTATTTTTTCGCATTTTTTACCACTCCAAACACACCCTTGATTGGAGGATAGAATTTAGTGCATAAACAACACTATTAGATAATATATAAGATTAAATATGATGTGGAACTATTTTTGTGTGTGTTTGTGTGTGTGTGGTTAGTGGAATATAAAGTGGGAGAAAAATAAGTACATTTATTCCAATCATGCTGATCTATGATTAATTTGTTATGACTGCAATAGACATGCAATGTAGCATAGTGCGTCAATGGAACCCTTTCTTGGCATCGTCTCGGTATTTTTCATTTTAACATCTGGATCTTCACGATTAATGTTTTTTATGTTAGTCTAATATGAATGGATGTGATTGGATTGCTTTCGGGTGGCTTGATCTTTGATCAAATCCTGTGAGCATTGCCGGTACAGTTTTATCAAGCGGAGCTTTAGTTTGTTTGAGATTGGTTCGAATTATTTATATCAAGTTTGAATTCAGTTCGAACTTTTATATTGGTTTTAGTTTGATAAGATAAAGAAGAATTTAAGTTTAAGAATTTCTCGTGAGTAATTCGATTAAATTAAAATATCATTTTAGTTTAAAAATAATAAAAATATTATTAAAAATAAATATATAATATTTTGTCGAACTGACTTGAATCTTAATTTTTATAGACTCGAGCTTGGGTTTAAACTTAAACGAGTTATAAATCAAGTTTGATTTGAATTTGTTTTGAATATTAATTGAGTTTGAACCGAGTTTTTTTTGTTTTTTTTCAATTTTTGGGCTAAGTAACTGAGTCTTTTTCAGCTCGATTGGTTTTTGACCCTAGACGTTATGAATTCATCTGTGTGGTCTGAGAAGGAAATAATGCTCTCCTAGTTAGTTATTTTCATTACCAAACCTATTTTTGTTCTCTCTGTTACAATCTTAATTTCGCTTATTTTATTAATTAGAATGTCAAATCCATCTCATCCTAAGCCCATTCAGTCTGGTCTCATCTGATAAGTGCCCACTTTAAAAAACTTGTTACTACCTGTTTAGAAATTAAATTTTTTAAAATAACTGATGTGTTTTTTATAACATTTTTTTGAAACAATTGAGATATTTTTTTATAATGTCTAGCAAATATATTTGTAAATTTATATTTAAGTAGTATTTGGTTTGTATTTTTATTTTCTGCTTAATGTTTTTGTTTTTATATTTTTTGTTTTATATGTTTTATGTTTTGGAAATTCTAAAATATAAACAATAAAAAAACACATTTGATTTGACACTTTCTTTTCTTTCATGCTTTAAGATTTTTTTATTTTGAGTTAAAATTATTAAAAATAATTTTTTGTCGTTTTACATTTTATATGTAAACTCATTTTTTATTTTTTAAAATATATTTTAAAAATATAAGTTATCAAATGCGTTTTGAGCTCTCTTCTTCTGCATCTTCTTTTTTTCTCTCTCTTTTTTTTTTTTTTTTTTAAATAGTTATTTTTGAAATATTTTTATTATTTTAATAGACATAAAATAAAAAATAAGCTCAAAATTGGTATATCACATAACACATCAGAATTTCTTCTATCAAGATTTTTATTATTTTTTATGTCAACCAAAAATTAAAAAAAAAAAAATCTCATTCAGAAAAATTGCAAAGGACATAATACATATATAATTTCAATCATTTGGGGATATAAATGGGTCAAGTATTTGCTATTATTTTTACTGTTCTCTATGTTAAACAAAAATTAAGAAAAAAAATTCTCGTTCAAATAAACTACAAGGAACCTACTATATATTCAAATGTTTTACAAAATTAGGGAGCATTTGGCTGCACAACTTCTAGCAAAAAATTATGAATTTTTGATTTGTGAGTGTTTAACAAATTATTAATTTTTGTCACTTTTTTGTTTAGTTATAGTAATTTTTTAATTTAAAAGTTATCAAAAGTTGTTAAAAATTTTACGAAACACTAAAAAGTTGTGAAAAATTACTATAAATTATTATTTGTTTTACCAGACACACTAAAAATTATAATTAATAACTTTTGATCAAAAAAATGACAAAAGCCACTAAAAATTGTCCTCAAACAACTTCTTAATCATTTAACTATCTCTTCAAAATGTGAACCACCTACAATAATTGCATTAAATAATTATATGTCTAAGAGTTTAATTATTTTATTTTAGAAAAAAAATTATAATGTATATATTATATTATATTATATTGTATGAATATTTAATATAATACAAATAGGTATCTGGCATTTTACAACAATTCTTAATTTTACATGAGTATTAAATTTTAATTATAAATTCGTCCCAATTTTTTTAAAATATTTTTAAATAAATTTTTAACGAGTTTAGCAGGATCGGAGATTTTGGGCTTCATTTGGGTGGGCCCTATTCGGACTGAAGATAGATTAGAGGCGAAATCAATAACCAGCACTCGGTCTTTATATCTGATTGTTTGCTTCTCCGAACTTATCCAATTTTTGGTCTTTGGAATAATTCAATGGACTCGATGCTTGTTCAATTTTGATGAGTTCACTCTTTGGATTGACTTGAGCTGGTTGTTCATTCTTGGGAAAATGACAAGGTTGAAAATTGAAATTTTGTGTTTATAATCTCAGCTGAGCCCAAAACCTAATGTGTAAAATTGGGCCCATGACCTAATCTCAAATTTGTAATCAACCGTTAATTAATCTTAGTACATAATAATTGAATTCAAATTTACGGGGATTCAATGTTTTACAAAGAAGTTGATTTGGAATTTCTTTGTTAAAAATCATTTTCTTCTTGGGTTTTGTTTGGCAACAATTTCGTTTTCAGTTTTTCGTTTTTGTTTTCATTTTTTTGAAAACTGAACATAAAAACTCATTTGGTATATTTGTTTTCTGTTTTCAATTTTCAAAAAAATAAAAACCGTTTTCAAAATTTTCAAATATTACAAGGACAAAAGTAAATGTGTTTTCTTAAATTTTTATTTTTTTTGCGCATCACCACCAATCACAACCAGCAACCACCACCGTCCATTAATCACCACCAACATCTAGCCAGTTCTTCCACTGCTGCCACTACCCCACCCAACTCCGGTCACTCCCAAATATATTCTTATTTAAAGTTAAAATATTTAATTAATATATAAAATATAAAAAAATATAAAAATAATATTATGTTATTTTTATTTATATAAAAATATATTAATATAATTTAATTAATAATTAATTTCATCAATATTTAATTTAATATATTATATTATACATTAAAAATACTAATTAACTAAATTATATTAATTATAACCGTATTTAATTAGTTAAACTAAATATAAATAATTTATTATGTTATTTTTAATAAATAATATAAATTATATTTAATATCTTTTATTTTTATTAAATTAAATTATTTTTAATAAAAATATAATTAAAATAAGAATATTTAATCAATTTAAATTAAATTAATTATTTAATTAAATTTAATTAATTACATTAATGTAAAAAATAATTTAA
>JAVXUM010000046.1:3347067-3362179 GCA_035590655.1 Pouteria glomerata
TAAAAGTACAGTTGATTTGATATAAAGGTGATGTGTGTCAAAATTTAATTGAAAAAAAGTGCAAAAAGTAGTTAAAATTTAGTGAAATTTAGTATTTTTTGGCCGTCCAAACAGGTTATTTTTTGTTGAAGGTATTTTGATTTGAGACCTGAATTTTAATACAGTTGATAAAAGGAAACGAAAAAGAATGAACATCCAACATGGGATCATTGTTCTTGTTTTTAGGTGGGGGGGGGGGGGGGGGTTTAACACAAAATGAATGTAGAATGCAATTATTGTGGACTTCTTAGATGGGATGGTGTGAATAGAATGAAAAATCACTTGGCCAGGACTCCTATTGACATAGCTTCATGTACATAGCGTCCAGAAGAAGTTAGAGAGAGGTTTATAAAATTTTTACATAAAAAATAAGATAAAATAAAGAGGAGGTGCTAATGAATGTTTAGAAGAAAACGAAGCAGTACTAAAAAGGGGACTCTGAATGCTTTATTTATTTCATTTCTAGTACTCTGTTGAGTTGAGTACTACGGTAGTATGTAATGAACTCAAAGCGAATATGCAGACCAACAAAAGAAAAGGTCAATAATTCAGACTGAACTATTGAAAAATATGGCACAGCTTCTGAATCAAAAGAACATATGCCAACAAAAGTTCAAGTACCGAAACATGAGAGAAATTTTATAATGATCATTTAAATTCTAGCCTCTATTTTAAGTTCTTCATGCACCCTGCTGGTTATGAGAAGGGTTTTAACCAAGTCAATCTATTGGATAGATGCTAAGTCATTGCACTTGCAGCATCTCTTTATAATGTATAATGTTGCAATGATACAATAAATATTATTTCATGAATTTTCACAGCATCACAACATGTCCTTTCTGCAGTACTTTCTATTGTAATGACAAGTTCCAAGAGTTATAGTAATCTTTCAAAGATCTAACAAATTAAAGGCTTTGTAATTACCATGAAGGTGAGCACTGACTCCCTTGAAGCATTCGGAGCTGGATGATGCATCTTCTGTTATAGGGATTTCCAGAAGTGAAGCTGGACAAGGACGGTCAGCCTTTCTAGAGCTTAACAGAGATAGTGGTTCAGACACTGGGGGCAGCAAGACCGAATCTTCTTTGGACATTCCAATTTGAGGCTCCTGGAACATCATAAAAGTTAAACTTTGAATATTTGAAGCAATAGTTTTAACTGTTTCAAAGGAAAATTAAAAAATATATTTTCTCAAAATAATTACAAAGAAAATCAAAGCAGTGCACATATCACTTTGATATCATTACAAGATGAAATGAAATTGACCTGTAACTTACTAATGGTACTGCCCGCTACATTAATATATTTAAAAGCTAAATCATTTTAAAGAAAAATGAAATCCAAGAACACAGACGTAGAGGCCAACAAGCAATGCACAAGGCTTAGGTTCATAAAATGAAATCATATTAGGAAAGAAATCCAAAGAATGTTAGGCCAATTAAATTAGGTTGGCTCACAGTTTACAGAAAAGGGAAAATGGTCACCGCAATCATACAGCATCTATGATGTCAACAAGTCCTGAAAGAATGCTAGAAAGTGAATCAAACCTTTTCTTTTGAATCATCTGGAACAGGAGTAGAAAAATTGCCACTTCCTAACAAACAAGGTGATGGTATTGGGGCGAACTCAGCAGGAGTTTCAGAAGACACAGTCGAATCCTCATGTTTAGCTTCTACATCCACATCAGTAGTATTGACATTATTAGCAGCCATCTCAGAAACAAGCTTTTGCTGAAATGTACCTTCGTTTCCAAGGTTGATCTCCATTTCACACTCTTCAAATTGCTTTTCATCCAAATATTCACCACAATCTCTATGGGTGTGACAAGGGTGCTGAAATTTCTTATTGCCAGGGCTTGAGTTTCTGGACAAAGAGTCTTCTTCGTTATTGAATTTTCCCTTAATTGCCCTATATCTACCCTGAATTGTTGCTTCTTCTGGAATCAAACAACTGTTCTGGTCAAGATTTTCACACTGTATGCTTGTTTTAGGACCACCACAGCCAACAGATGAAGGAACAAATGTCAATCTGGATGGATTTTTAACACGCCCATCCTTCCAACCATCCCTACCACTAATACCCAAAGGACCATCCAAGTCCGGAATTTGACCACAACCAGTAAATCCATCACAGGACTTATCCACCCCAACCACTGGATCCAAATCCTCTGGCCTCATTTCCCAATCAGGAATAGTAAGCATTTCACCCAGTGAACTACCCTTACCAACTGCTCCAACATCCTGATGGCTATTGGAAATCTTCAACCTCTCTGAAAGTCTCTTCTTGGCCTCCTTCCTTAAAGATGACTCAATTGAATGAAATGATGAAGGCTTCTGCTGGTTACTCCAATGAAAGGACTTCCTAGAAGTCAGCATCGCCACCTCTGGTTCACTTGCAGATTCACTTCCAGATGCATAATATGAGCTCTCATCCCCAGCATATCCCTTAAATGTGGGGGACAATTTTTTTGGCCATTTGTCCAAACCTTCTTTCATTCTCTTAGTCGTCTCCTTTGCTATTTCTCTGGATTCACTTCCTGATGCACTATATGATCTCTGATCCCCAGGATATCCCTTAAATGTGGAGGACAAATTTCTCGGCTTTTTGCTCAAACTTCCTTTCATTCTTCTGGTAATCTCCTTTGCCGTTTCTCTGAATTCTCTGGACTTCACCCTTGGGAAATCTGCTTCATAAAATGAGTTTCTCTTAGCACGTGGTCGTTCCTTCTCTGTGCCAATATTCAGATTTTCCAAGTGCTTTATACAATCCAACAGATAACCATCTGAAGAAGAGGTTGATGAAACAGATTTAGTAACATTCTGCACCTTTCGAAGACTCGGCTTCAGAACAACGATCCTTGCTGGGAGGATATCTGTCTCATGCTTCCCTTCCAATTGAATTTTTGATGACCCAAAAGATTTTTGACCACCATGGCGATAGGAGGAGTGAGTAGGACCATCATTATGTTTCCTGTGACAACTAGTACCACAAGGTAACGTCTCTTTCATTGATTTCAAGCCAATGGTACTGCTTCCATACTTCCCTGAATTTGACGGCTTTATAACTGTTATGTGAATGCATTGTGATTTGGCTGTATTACATTGTACACCAATATGAGGTGGTTTAAGCAATGAATCCCGCTGCTGAAGAAATTCCATCAATACTTCCTTTTCTTCCAACATGTCAAGCGCATCACAGAAGTCCTTCGAATTGTGAAGCTTTTCATCTGAAGAACACTTTGGGACTACAGTTCCTTTTGCAGGGTATGTTCCCCTATCAATCCTCGGTGCTTCCAAAACTTCATAAACATCCTTAAATTCCTGGCTTTCGTATGGTTTTCCATCCCTCTGGGACACTACTGATGCAGTCCTCTCTCGGTAACTTCCCGAGAACCCCTTACATTGTCTATGAAGAGGCTGCTGAGCTGGCAGCCCATCAAGACCCATCAATCTGGCAATAATACTAGGTCGTTGTCTTGTGGACTCGATTTCTTTGGACATTTCTTCTGCCACTAACTCTTTTATTGGCATTCTGCTCACTTGTTTGGAAGAGCTACTCCCCAGCTCACATGCAAACTACAGATGGCAAAACAATACGTTCAGAATTCCAGCATACTAGAAGGAAGAAGAATCGCCATTGACATTTCTCCGCAGCAGGATTATTTTCTCAATTACTATTCAGTATTTACTATTAAATGTTCAATATAAATGCATAAAAGATTCCAATCATAAAAGTCAAATGTAAATACAAATAAGAAATCAGCACACCAATTCTTCCTTGGTTGTACCACTGCCGTAATAACTAAAGTCTGATGCCAATTTTCGAACACTTCTCTGTCTTTCAATCTGCCCAATTCCTGAAAATGGATATGGATCACAACATTACAGAATGGCTATCACATATGTCAACACACCCAGATGGCTGCAAAGTGCGCGTAAAGTTTAAAATCACCAAAACAAAAGAAATGAAACAATGGTCAAGGACACCATGCAATACAAATAAAATAAATTTTGAGTTAATAGCATCTAAAACACTTAATTTACTTCAAAAGATTAACCAGCTTGATTCCAAAAATAGCATCGAGCATATTCCATCAGCCCCTTGCTTCGCCCTCATGTAATGATCATCAGGGTATCCACTCCTCAGGGTTATTTAATGTTGGCTATAAACTGGGCCACAAAGGCTTAAGTCAAGTGGGACCACTTGCTAATAAAGCCAGGCTTCAACCTATCTAACCATCGTAAGGCCAATTCCCCAAGGCCAGAGGGAAAGACCTTACACATGAGAGAATCATTGTAGTTCTAGAGTGACATGACCTGCTTATAGTGATGAACATGTCCCACTAGATCTGCCTTCCCATCATAAAATGTAAAATGCGGAGGGGTAAACTTTCAAGGCGGTTCTAGCTATTCTACACTGTCCACGAATAGGGAGGATGAGATTCACCCCAGGGCCTTCTTCACTAGGTGATGAGCAAAATTTTTGCTCCAATGGTCGGAACGGTTCGTGAGCTGTTTCATCACCCAGCCTTTTAGAGCCTCGTTCGGCTGATTTTCGGCTGAATGACAACGAGTGAGGTCCACGCATGCTCCACTCTGTCGAGAATCCCAATGAATGTGCTATCATTGGGCTATTCTTTAAAAAACTCATTTTCAAAAGAATGGGTTTAGACAGGCTGAATTGTAAAACTTTTTTAGATACAAGTAAAATTGGCTTATTTTACGCATTAGAAGCCCATTTCTTCCCTAGCCCTTTTCTGGTCTTGTTCATGTTGCTGATGCTACCACATCTTTTCAATGTATTTTTGTTTACCAAGTATAGTTTACGGTATTAGAGGTAATTTTTTTTAAGCCTAAATTTGGTCCCCTCAAAATAAAAGTCCTGGGCTCCTCATCCGTCCCTGCGAAGAAGTCAAATATTATGAACAAACATAAGGAAATGCAAGATACAAAATGGCATGGATAATCATTTTTTTTTGTTTGACATTTTCCGAATTTCTAAATCAAGTCACGGAGAAGTAGTGGCTAAACTGCACATAAGAACTTTTATAGCACTAGACAGTGCAATTATTTCTCATTATAACCCACAAATTAATAAAGAACAAACAAAATCATGTTGATACTACAGGGAAACCAAACAAAGCTTACTTTAAGAAAAGCACAAGCAAAGCCAAAACCCAACCTAAATCATGAGTTTCACTCTCCCCAAAGAGCGAGGAGACAAAAAAAAAAAAAAAAAAAACAGAAACGAAAACAAAGGCTCCATTTGATTGCTAATAGACCGAGGGAAATTTTTTCAAAATCTCAATCCTCCATTCTCGGAAATTCCACAATACTATAATAATAATAAAAAAAAATGAGCAAAATCAATTGTCTGCTTTATTTGCGGTTAATTTTTAACTTTTCACCCCAAAATAAAATATAATCCTAAAAGAATCATTTTCTTTGCTTTTCCTCAATTTTCTCAGCAACCAAACAGACCAACATTAGACCAAGAAGAACAAAAAGAGATAGAGTCTTCTCTTCATTGCTAAGTTCACATACATTCATGAGAAACCGCAGAGAGACTGACCTTCACTGTTGGCAGTAGCCTTCGAACGTCTTCGCCTAGCTCTCTCCATTTTCACTACATCAAAACAAAAACCAGAAAGGCAAAAGAAAATTGAATTTTTCAATGAAATCTCAGATCCTGAATTATCCAATAAGATAAGGGCCCTATAATTTCAGCTAGCAATTCCACTTAAAAAGCAAGAGAGAGACCGAGAACGCGCTTATACTTTTAGAGAGAGAGAGTGCAGATATAGTGAGAGAAAGCGTAGAGAGGGACAACCGGGGATGAATGTATTACCAGGATTGAGGCAATGCAATTTGCAAAGGAAACGATATCAGAGAATTTAGAGAGAGACAGAGAGAGTAAAAGACTGCTCTGCTACATGGGGAAAGCAGCTAGGGAGGGACATATATGACGCCCCGTCCGAACACAAGTAATTTTTGAACTTTTAAATGCCGAACAAGCCAGAACTAGAAACCCTTCGCCCCTATTCGCCACGTGTCCGAACAATCGCACCCAACTTCTAAACATAGGTGATTAAAAGTGATTAAATATTAGTATATCGATTATATAAATTACATCTAAAGCTTAATTTAATAAGTACAAAACATAAATTAACGCTTGGATGGTGTTTGAATAATAAAAAAAAATTAATATAAAAATAATATTTAACGAAATTTAATTAAATAAAATTGAAATTTAATATTTTTTTATAATTTTTGGTATATTTTAGTATGTCAAACACTACTTTAATGCTAATTTATTAAAATTAATAAAATTTTATATATGAATAATTTTCTTCTTTGTTTTTATTTTTCTTTCCTAATTCAAAATTTTTTGCATTTAAGGATGAATTCATACTGGGTGAATTTAGTAAAATTCGTAATTAATTTAATCGTATGTATTTTTTGCTCCGTCATTCTATACTTTCTTCAGATGGGCTGATATGGCTTTTTAATTAAATATTACTCAATGTCTATTCGACGTGTCAAACTTTGAAAAAATAAATAAATAAATTTTAGGCGGTTTGATGTTTGGTGTATTATAAAAAAAAATGTAAAAAATTAGTGACAATTAAAGAAAGTTAATAAAAGTTGGAAAAATTAAAAAAATATTAGAAAAAGTTAGAAATTTTTTGTGTGGAGAAAGTTAAAAAAAATTTAAAAAAATTAGGGATCTTTTATTAAATTTGGCACTCCAAAGGCACACCTATTGTCTTAATTAATCAAATCTAAAGCCATTTTAATTTAATAATTATAGATTAGATCTTAATTTGATTTTTATATTATTTATAATTAATTTAATGGATGACTGCTGCAACAGTAATATAAATATATATTTTTTTGGCCTATCATTCTATATATTATTTATTGTTTAGATAAATTATATATAAAATTATTTTAATTTAGCAAATGTAAACGAAGTCTTAATTTTAAGGGTAATTACAATTACTTAGAACCAAAAATCCATGATCACTCAAGTCTCTAGTTTAAAACTTAAAATTAAACACATATCACTTGTGTTATACAATTGTCTAAAAAATATTATTTAAAAAATAAAGATAAATTGAATCGTTCCAAAAAAATAAAATGATATTTCATTTTTACTTAAAAATTAGTAAAAATATATTTTATCTATTTATTTCTTAAAAATTTATTTCTTTAACAAATTTTGACTCAAAAGTCACAAACTCAGTCAAATTTAATAGATTTAGCAAATTTTATATTTTAATTCAAATCGCCAAAGAATTATGTGATGACTTTAACTTAAAAGAGGCTCATATGTTTTTAGGTTAGATTATGACAAAGTAGAATTACCTTTAGTTTTTTTTATAGTGATTTTGTTTTATGTTTTTATTTTTCTTTTTCCTTCTAATGCAATTCAGAATTTATTGTAATTAATGATGAATTCAAATTTGGTGAATTTATCAAATTTTATAATTAATTTAGTGAATGATTACGGCTACTATAATACAAATATATATTTTTGTCCCTATCATTCAATACTTTCTTTAAATGGACTAATATAACTTTTAATTAAATTTTTTTACTATTTAAATAAATTATGACACCGTTTGATTTGCCAAAAAACACAAAAAAAAAAATTTTAAATCTCTAAAAGGTATCCACTTTTTATCTTACTATATAAATTATGAACTCACAACTTATCTCAATTTATCTTATTTTATTTTATTTTTTATCACTCCAAACACACCATACTTCTAAAGTTGTTTTAGTTTAGTGTTATTTAGCTCTTATTTTTGGTCTTTCATGATGATTTTATTTACTGTTTTTATTTTTCTTTCCTCCTAATACAATTCAAAATTGATGAATTTTTTGAAATTAAATAATTATTTCAAATTGTTTTGAGCTTACTAAAATTGTGATGAATTTAATCGATGCATTACCGTTAGCACAATAGAAATATATATTTTTGGGCCTATTATTCAATACTTTCTTTAAAATCGACTAATATAACTTTTATCATTTGTCAGAAGGTGCCAACCAACCATGATGTGTTCTGGGATGTCTGGCATTACAAAAAAAAATTATTGAAAGATTCTTAAAAATTTTAAAATTTTTTATTATTTTTTTTACATTCATACTTTATTGTAACTTTAAAAAAAATTGCATAACTCGAATTCGATTAATAAAATAACTGTAATTTTTTTTTAATGTGACCATCGTCATCCAAGGTACCAAACAAAACACGTTGTTAATATTTTTTTAAAGAGATTTCAAAACCGTTCCAACGGATTTTAAAAATCATTCAGACAGATTTCTCTACAAAAGTTAAAAAATTTTACTATTCATCTTTGAAAAACGTGATTTTATACCAAACACTTAAAAATCACTCAAACTACATTTTTTTGTTATTTTTCGTTACACCAAACACCCCTCTATGTTAATTTGAGGTATGCAATTTTTCTTTTTTTGGCAAAAATTAGTAGTACGGATATGTTATTGGCTTCTATTATTTCAAAACTTTTCAAACTCAATTATTGACATGAATTTCTTATTAAAAAAATAATTTCTTGTTAACTTATATATTAATATACGAATTTTTAATTTTAAAACGAGAATAATGAACAATTTCTAAGATTTTTTTCATGATACAGATGTACACATTATGTGCGTTAAATTTTTAATAAATTATTTATTTTATTTAAAAAAATTATAGAATAAAATTAAAAAAATTAAAACATTTGTAAAATAATAGATAATGAATTTTAAATAAAGTAGAATCGAGGTGAATTTTAAAAATAAAACGTTGCAAATGTTCGAGTTTTAAATAGAGTAAAATTAAGACGAACTTTACAAATAAAATGGTGTAAAAGCTCGAGCTTCTTGATAAAGATTTTGATAAAGAGGCTCAACTCGATAAGAAGAAGGCTAGGCCCACAATAGTAATTTACACTGGCCAATTACTTAACTTCTCTTAATTTTTTTTTTTTTTTTAATCAACAAAACATAACATTCATTCATAATACCATCCATATATATCTAGCTCCATCGTAAGCAACTTCTATTAGTTGATAGGTTACTTTTTGTACTTGTTTAAGGTGTTAAATTTTGATAAAAAAAATTAAAAATAAAAAAATTTTAAATTATTAAATATTTGATATATACTTCACGAAGTGTGAATGAGTTGAAAAATATTAATAAAAGCTAAGAGATTTTTAGTAGAGAGAATTAAAAAAAAAAATTGAAAAAAGTAAGAAATTTTTAATCAAATTAAGCACTTTAAATGCACACTTTATAAAATAAAAAAACTTAAAATTTTATATATAGTCGAGCAATGTGAGGTTTGGTTTGGGAAAGAAAAAAGTTAATTTTTTTTTTTATGTTTGGGAAAGGGAAAAAAGTTAGGCCTCATTTGGTTTATTTTTTTTATTTTTTGTTTCCAGTTTTTATTTTTTATTTTCTGTTTTGAGCTCATTTTTCATTTTGAGTTTTTGAAAAGAAGAAAAATAATTTAAAACGCATTTGGTCACTTATGTTTTCAAATTTTGTTTTAGAAAACAGAAAATGAGTTTATACATAAAATGAAAAATGGCAAAAAATCATTTTGAGTATTTTTAAATCAAAACAAGAAAAATATAACTTTTTTGTTACCATGTTTTGAAATTTTTAAAACATAAAACATATAAAATAGAAAACAGAAAATAAAAAATAAAAATAAACCAAATATCACCAAAATTATTACAATAACTCTACTTTTGATAATTTTTTATATTTTTTTTTTTTACCTCCAAACGGACTCAAAGTATTACCTGATGCAATTTATGTCAAGCAGAGAGTCTGGCAGTTGATCCGAATAGAAGTTAAAAGATACAAAAATAATAATTTAATATTTATTAATTTTATTATAAATGCATATATATTTTACATTCCCACTGTTATTTAAATATTGGCTCACGCGGTAATAAATATTTAATACAAAAAAATTACGTAATTATATCAATATGAAGTTATCTTATTAGATGATGTCCTTTTGAATTTTGGAAATATATTTTAGAAAATAAATGTGGTTTTTAAAATTGGAAATTTCAACAATTACCCGTCGAATTTTTTATTTTATTGCTACACTATATATACTTTCTGTTGAAATTTAGTGATTTTTTGTTTTTATTTTTTTAGCAAATTAATCACAATTTTATTTTAAAAGGAAAAATTAAAAAATTATTTAACAGGTTATACAAAAACCCAAAAAGTTAAATATATATACGTAGTAAAAAGTTACAAAAATTATGCATATATATTACATATTACTATATATAAAAAAATATTAATTACTTAAATGAACTCATTAGTAATAATATTAATTACTTATAGTTCAAAATAAAAAAAACAAGTTTAAAACGATCTATGTCATCGATTTTGGTCCGAAAAATTGTTAGAAAATTAAAAAAAATATTTAATAAAAATTGAAAAAAATTTTAAAATAAATGCATAAAAAATAAAAGTGATTAAAAATTTGTAATATTTTATAACTTTTGATAAATTTTAACTATCTAAATTGGCCTAATTTAAACATAGTTATGTATTTTTTCAATTAAAAGTTTATAAAAATATTTAAATTATTAAATTTTAATCAATAATTATCACTCAACAACCATCAAATTTGTCCGCCCGTTTACTTTTGTCTATCCTCTACATATATAAACTAATGTGGAAATAGCTGTGATTAACATCATGGATGAGGTGTACAGCCGAAGGCTTTTGGACGTGTGAACAAAGAAACAAGTTTCACATTAATTTAAGACGTTTTATACAAAGTCAACCCTTTGGTATTTGTTAGTTTATTTTTCTTTTCTTTTGTTTTTTTAAATTTATCACTTATTTTGTTTTAATTGGAAATTTGGATAAAAGAGTAAAACAACACGATTAAAAAAAAAAAATTACATATGGTTATTTAATTAATATATACCATAAAAAATATGTTCAAAATATATTTATTTAAAAAGAAATTCACCATTCATGTATGAATGGTTAACGAGCACAATGCTGATACCATAAATCCCTACAAATATGAATTATAAAACTGTAAAATTTAAATTTTTTATTCACTATACGAATCACTTAACATTAATTTTAATAATTTTATATAATTTTATACAACTCCAAATGCACTTAATATCATGTTAGGAATCAAAATTTCAATAATAAGAATTTCTTTTCTCCAAAATAAAGAGTAATTAAAAGAACTATATAGAGAAAACACTATTAATTATTTAAGTGAACTGATAATAATATTAATTAACCATACTTCTTTTCTTGTAGAGAGGAAATTACAGGAGCTTTTCACTCACAACCAAAATAAGCTAAATTTCAATTCGCAAAAATCGTGTTGAAAATTTCTTAGATAAGGCATGATAAAAGTATACATGCATACATATATATAAGTCATTCAAGTGAAGATGTTCACGTATTGCAGCAGATTGAATTCTACACCTGTAACATCTGTGGCCAAAAAAAAAAAAACAGAAACGTCAAAGCGAAAAGATCACAAGCATTTATAAAGTTTGTATTAATAGTCAATTAATAATTTAATACCACAAAAGTGTTATATTATTATAATTTAACACCACATTGCAAGTGGCAACGTGAACGGGCAAACGAACGTTTCGTCACTCTCTCTTTCTCGTTTTCTTCTCTTCCAAACAAGCAAAGTAAAGTTTGCTGTACTATTCAAACAAGCCAACACCGCCAAGTTTCTGACTTATTTCCTCTCGACCGCGTTCCCAACTACCCATATATTTATAACCCACGTCGAATCAAGCCCTCTCACACATTTTTCAGAAGCAAAACACCGTGTGAAGAGTTTGAGGTGAAATCTAGAGAGAGAGAGAGAGAGAGACCGATAATTTTGGAAGGAAAATGCAGGCGGTTTCACAAGAATCAGAACTAAGGTGCTCATCGCCGGGCTCGGCGTTGGGTTTTCAAGATGGATTTGCCGAAGATTTTAGAGGGAAGATGAAAATTTGTGACTCTGATAATGACCAAACGGAGAAATCAGCTCCCTTCGACGACGAAGTTGAAGACGATGACGATGATTTCTCTTTTGCGTGTGTACGAGGCGACGAATCGCCGATTACGGCAGCCGATGCGTTCCAGAACGGTCAGATCAAGCCGATTTTTCCCTTGTTCGATCAAAGTCTTATCTACGCCGGCGATTCGGAGGACGATTTCCCCCGTCGACCTCCTGTGAACAAGATCTTCATTGAAGCAGAGGAGTCTTCTTCTTCTCAGAAGACGGAGGGGGAGACGGCCGGGCCCTACTGCTCGTGGTCGGGCAAAGCCGTACAAGCCTCGCCGGAGGCCTGTAAGAAGAGCAACTCCACCGGTTTTTCGAAGATGTGGAGGTTCCGAGATCTGGTCAGCCGGAGCAACAGCGACGGCAGGGACGCGTTCGTGTTCTTGAATAACGGTTCGACGGCGGCGAGTTCGAAAAGAGACGAGAAGGTGAATAAGAGCGAAAGCTCGTCGGAGAGAAAGACCGACGCCGAGGCCGAGGCCAAAACCAAGCCAAATCTCGCCGGAGGGAAAGTGAAGGCAAAAAAAGGTGGGAAGAGCCAAAAGGCGTCGTCGTCGGCTCACGAGTTGCATTACAAGAAGAACAGAGCGATGAGGGAGGAAGATCGACGGCGATCATATCTACCGTACAAGCCGGAGTTATTCGGTTTTTTCACCAATGTACAAGGGGGTTTAAGCAGGAACGTACACCCATTTTAAGCACAACGTATTTTCCTTGTCATTATCATTATTATTTTGAATAAATTCATTAATTCAATTTGTAAGATATATCAACTCATGTTGACGAGACATTTGACTGGGTTTAGGAGGGATATTGCTAGATGAGGTCTATTTGATTAATGTACGAGGTTTTTTTCTTTTTTATTTTCTTTTTTTTTTTTTTATATATATTCTCTATTAAATGATATGACAAAAGTAGTTATTTTATCATTTTGGAAATGAAAAAAAAAATATCAGCTTCATTATGCAAAATTATTACCACATTATTTAAATGATAGAACTTTCATTTTTAGTTCAGTAGATTGCGGGGAAGACGATTTGTGCATCCAATGGCATGAGATGCAGCAGCAGCCAGAGCACCTCGTTTCGGGGATGTGTTTGTTTTATTGAAAAATTTAAAAAATTTTTAAATATTATTTTTTTTATTTTATTATATAAATTACGAACTCATCAATTATTTTATTTTATCACACTTTTTATTATACTAACCACCTCTTAAATAGAGTTACAAAATTGAAAATTAAAAAAAAAAAATTCAATTCTTTTGTATTAAAAAAAACAATTAGAAAAGAAAGTAATATTATTATAATTAAAGTGTATTTATACGATTTAATATTTGACGTGATAAATTTATAAGAGTTTTGTTCTATAAATTTTTAGTACATTTCTTCTATATGTCTCCCTTCTCTTATACTCCTCAAGATTTCTTTTTCGTTCCAGATTTGCAAGTAAGAAAAAAGTGAAATTAAAACGGTCGGAGGCTGTCATCGACTAAGGATTCTTTGATGCTTAAATCAGTTTTGGCATTAACAATAATTTTATGTAAGTAAATAAAAAAAGTACTGAAAGAGAGAGAGAAAAGAAATCCCGAGAAAGGGAAAAGAGAGGATCCATACCTTGACCACGTTTCTGATATTTAAACTGTAAAAAATGACATATTTTTTACTGATTTGACTAAATAATGACAGTGATAAGTAACAGCCTTAAATACTAGATGATATAAGTATCAGAATATATTCTGTAGATTTTGTCTGAGTATTGTAAATTAAGTAACTGTACAGTATAACGTTAACTATCAAATTATTTAGTCCCAATCAACTAGAATGTATCCCTTAGTCGGGATGTACAATTTGTGATCGGAGAAGTATTTTAGAGGTCGAGTAAAATAATTTTTGGCCGCACAAGTTTTATATTATTCTTGATTTTTTCTTCTCATTATATAATAGTCTCAAGAAAAAAAAAAAAAAAAAAGAAGCTTGGAAATTAAAAGCTCTTCCCAGCATTTACCAAGTAGAACTGAAATTAGATGTCAATTTCGACACGTGAATTTAATTGGGTTGATTATGAGTCCACGTGGTATGTAAAATTTTACTCAAAATTTTTAAAAATTATTTATTTTTATGTCATTATACGAATTACGAACACATAATTTATCTCATGTTATTTCATTTAATTTTACTTTTTATCACTCTAAACATACCCTATATTAAAATTTGGCTAAAATTGATTTAATTATTTAATTAGTTAGAATTTGGGCTCGAAGCCTATTTGGGTGCAATTGAACCTAAACCCACTACTTAACCTAATTACTCAATTTAATGAGTGTTTAGAATAATAAAAAATTATAAAATTTGATAAAAATTGAGAGTTAATAATTTATGCAGTGAAATAAAAAGTAAATAATTTTTAAAATTTTTTCATATTTTTCAATAATTTTTAGGATTGACTTGTTAGACTCAATGTATGTTTTATTTGTTTAACCCTCGTACTTGAACAATTTGAGACCTTATCTTCTTCGCCACTACTTTATTGGACCCAACACAGGTTTTATTTATTTAACCCACCCCATCTTCTCCAATACTCATATGAAGAGAGAACTAGAGGGCTGAGCTACTATTGAAAGCTTGATGAAATGGGGCAACAGAAATTCCAACAGAAAGAAAGAGATGGGTTAGAGACGCTGCAAAGCAGGGAGTTGGAACCATTTTGGTTTGGATTATTACTTCTAAATGACATAGATGTTGGTTTTAATAGCACAGAGAGAAAGAAAAATACCTTAATCTGGAGAGGTTGAATGTAAAAATTTTTTTCAAAGGTGCAGCGGAAGCACTTCGTTCAACTTTTCAATCTTCCAGAACTATTCTCAACCTTTCTCTCTCTAGATGGTAAGTGTGTGGTCACCTTCACGTGGTTGGCTTATTCAAGTATATATCAAGGAGGAAGATAATGATTATTTAAGATAATCTATATCCTCTCAACCTTTGAGA
>JAVXUM010000046.1:3482691-3498650 GCA_035590655.1 Pouteria glomerata
GCCACTTGCTGTAATGGCAGGGGGTTCTTGCATGGCCCAAGTGTTTGTTTTTTTTTTTTTTTTTTTTTTCTTTTAAATCAAGAACAAAACTTGTAACTTATCATCTCTTACCTAATAGATAAAGATATATCTTCGTAAAAATATTATTTTTTTTACATCAATACGATAATCCAACTATATTGTATATTTGAAAGAAATTGACTTTATTACTTCTTTTACAGTAAAATCGTAAATAAATTTTTATGTGTTTTACAATAGCCGAAAGTGAATGGCAATTAATCCTAGAGATGGTGAGTGGTTGGAGATAGATAGTAACCGGTGACAGTAAGAGTTAGTAGCATTGAGGCATTTTATGTGTTTTACAATAGCCGAAAGTGAATGGCAATTAATCCTAGAGATGGTGAGTGGTTGAAGATAGATGGTGACCGGTGACAGTAAGAGTTAGTAGCATTGAGGCCAACTGATGATAGTTAAAGATAAGTAATAATTGGTGACAAGAGTAATGACTGTTAGGTGATAGCACTGGCGCTGGATAGTGATAAGTAATGATTGTAATTAGTAGTCATAATTGTTATGAAAGAAAATAAAAATTTGAAGAAGTACATTTTATATTTTAAAAATAGTTCTTAATTTTTTAAAAATTGAAAATAAATTTATTAAATGAATTTTCATTTCAATTTTTAAAAAAATAAAAATCAAAACTAAAAAGTATAAATTGGATGCTTTGTCAAAAAATAGTTAAATCACACTTAGTAACTCTACATTTTGCACAAAATTTCACTTTAATCACTTTACTTTTAATTGTAACAATTAACTCCTCACACTTTTGCTTTGGTCTTTCATTCAAGTTTATGAATAAAAAAATATCATATGACAATCACATATGATAGGTGTATAGTATTTTTCGTTACATTTTATTAACCCTTGCTAGTGTAAGGGCAAAAATAAAACTTAATTATAAGTATAAGAATTTAATTAATGCAATTTAAGGAGCAAAATAAATTTCGGTATGTACAATATAGAGAAGCAAAACATAATTTATTCAATAAATAGTGGTAGCCCGAACCCGGATGCATTGATCCATGGAGGTTATCTTTGTAATTTCATTTATTTCACCATTAAATTAATGCTTGATTCCTAACGGCCGACCACTAAAATACATGAAGCTTCATAAAACTTCTTAAACGCTCTTAAAGACTCCAGTTTCTTTGGAACTCTTTTGAGTAATTGCATTGCTCTCTCTCTCTCTTGTTTTCTTCCATCTAGAATTGATCGCCAGTTCGTTTGTTTTTTTATTTGTTTCTTTAACTGTTCTGCTTCTGCTTGCAACTTTCTCGGTTTCTCCCCCAAACAGGTCTCAGTCGGCCGGCCATCAAATACCGGTAAGTTAACAGCAGCTGCCTCCCTTCAATGCCTCGTAAACTTTTTATCTTTCCATATTCATATCTCATTCCAAATGTCCAAAAAATCACACTCATTTGTTCAATTCTCTACACAATCTTTAGTTGGTAATTACCTACTCTTCATTTTGTACGTCTCTTCCTTCTAATTTCCAATGTTTTTGCGTTTTAGTTTATCATTTTTCTGGTTAGAAAATTCAGAAATTTCTATATTGAATTGTCTTAAATCTGGCTTTCAAACTCATGGATTTCAAGTACTACAAGAATGATATGGTAATGCCATTTATGTAATAAAAGGCTTCTTTAAGGAGTTTCTTTTTTTTTTTTCCAAAGCATTAAGTATTGAAAGTTGCCAAATCACTCTGCTTATTTTTTTTGGCTAGTATAGCACTATTCTTTCGTGTTTGTAAGTGTTGCTAAGGATCAAATCAACAGTTGCTTTGTATTGGTTATGTATTTTAGTTCTGAATCTTCTGTTTCATTGGCTTTCTAGGGAAAAAGGGGTTCTAATAGAACACCATTTATGGATAATTCAAAGGCAAATCTACATAGGAGGGGAAGTTTGGTCCCCCACTCATTGCCCCAAACTTTATGGTCTTGTGATAAGTCCTGCAGGGATTCACAATCGACTGATGGGAGCCCGAGTAAGATTGATAAAGATAAGGGGGTGAATGTGCAGGTTGTTCTTCGTTGCAGGTGAGAAAGATTTATCGCTTGTGATTGTGGTAAATTAATTAAATTCAAATGCTTAATTATCTCATTGAATGCTTTGTCTTTTAGGCCATTGAGTGAGGATGAGAAGAAGGCAAGAACACCTTTAGCGATTTCTTGTAACGAGCATATGCGAGAAGTGTCTGTAATCCAAAATAAAACTAATAAGCAGATAAATAAAACCTTTGTCTATGACAAGGTTGGTTGCTATTCTTGCTTTTGTTTTAGTTGGAACCTTGCCAGTTTTCTGGCTATAAGGAGTTGAATTAACTTGGGCAGGTATTTGGTCCGAAATCCCAGCAGAAGGAATTGTATGAACAAACAATTGCCCCTATAGTTAACGAAGCTCTCGAGGGCTATAATTGCACTATTTTTGCGTATGGTCAGACAGGAACTGGGAAAACCTATACAATGGAGGGAGAAGGAAGAAAAGAAAAGGTTTTTTTTTTTTTTTTTGGTCATCATTGGCATATGTTTATTGATTTCTTATGCATGTGCTAGATCCTTTTTTTTTTTTTTTTTCGTTTGATTGTTTATCTATTTTTTTTCTGTTTGTAGAACGGAGAATTTGACAACAATG
Source organism: Pouteria glomerata (assembly GCA_035590655.1). NCBI lineage: Eukaryota > Viridiplantae > Streptophyta > Magnoliopsida > Ericales > Sapotaceae > Pouteria > Pouteria glomerata. The sequence goes on from JAVXUM010000046.1 coordinate 3,485,383, forward strand.
TAGGGGTTATCACAAGATCTGTCCAGCAAATTTTTGATATTCTTGAATCTCAAAAGTCCGAGTATATCGTGAAAGCTGCATTTCTGGAGCTTTACAATGAGGAAATTACAGATCTTTTGGCCACTAATGAAGGTTCGAAATCCTTGGATGACAAATGGAGGAAGTCAATAGCCCTCATGGAAGACGGCAAGGGGGCTGTTTTTATGAGAGGCCTAGAAGAGCGCACAGTACACAGTGCAGATGAAATACATAAAATTTTAGAGGAAGGATCTGCGAGGAAACATGTGGCAGAGACTCTTCTCAATAAACAAAGTAATCGTTCTCACTCTATATTTTCCATCACAATTCGTATGAGGGAGAGTGCTTCGGAGGGAGTCGAGCTAATCAAATGTGGAAAATTGAATCTTGTTGACCTTGCTGGTTCCGAAAATATATTACGCTCTGGTGCAAGAGAGGTATATACTTTCATTTTCCTTAGCAGTTTGGTTTGACCTTTTCCACTTGCTATCAGTTTTCCTTTTCTTGAAAAAAAAATAAAAAAGTTTGAAAACAGGTGAAATGCATGTTTGGTTTAGAGAGAGTTTTTAGGAAACATGCTTGCATTTTTTTAGAAAACAGAATGTTGTCATTTACAGAAAACAGAAAATGTTTTCCAAGCTGATCTTTTGCTGAATGTAGTACAAGAAATATTGGTTATGCACATTTTCCCTTAACTTATAGTAGTTGATTCAAAGGGTCTGCTTCACAATCTGTTCCTTAAACTTTGGCCTTTGGAGTGCTTCCAGTGGCGTAAATATAACAAGAAAGAGTTTGACAGTCAAGATATTTTCCATACAGGGAAGAGCAAGGGAAGCTGGGGAGATCAATAAAAGCCTGCTTACTCTTGGTCGTGTGATTAATGCGCTTGTTGAGCACTCTTCCCATGTTCCATATAGGTATGAAATCAGTTCGCAAAACAATATGGGAATACAAAATATAATGCTAAAATCTAGAATGAGTAGGAACTATTGATAGATTTGATGTGGAACACCAGGGATAGCAAATTAACGAGGTTATTAAGGGATTCATTAGGTGGGAAAACAAAGACTTGCATAATTGCCACCATCTCACCGTCAATCCACTGTTTGGAAGAAACACTGAGCACTCTTGATTACGCATACCATGCCAAAAACATCAGGAATAGGCCAGAGGTTAGTAGTCTTTATTATTGTGTGCAGATGTTGTTCATAAACACTTATCTTCGGTCGATCCCTCATTACAGTTACTAATTTTGACTACTTCTTTTAGGTTAATCAAAAGGTGATGAAGCCTCTGTTGATCAACGATCTTTATGCAGAGATAGACCGTCTCAAGGAAGGTTTTTGAACACTTCTGCCTTGAATTAAGCAATTAGTATTTTATCATCTAACAAAATAACAATGTGCTAGTAAATTATATCCTTAGATCATGTATTAATTTATATGTCTCTCTTTGGGCATACGTCACCAGAGTTGCAGGCTACAAGGGAGAATAATGGCATCTATATACCACGAGATTGTTACCTAGATGAAGAATCCACCAAGAAGGTTCACATTCTAACCATATAGACATAAGATCATGCCATTCTTGTTTCATATGAAAACAACAATGGACCAGTGTAATGAAATGGCCCAAATGGGCATTGTTTGACTCTTGATCAGTTTTTTCATAGGTGATGGTTGAGAAAATAGAGCGTCTGGAACTTGAGTTAGATTTTAAAAACAAGGTAAGCATTATCCTTTTTGGGGAATTTATGAGCCCAAAGTGCGTTTTCCACTATCTTGTAGAGGGTTGATAAATTAGTTTATATGTTTTGAATAGCAATTGATGGAGCTTCGGGAGCTTTACATTTATCAGCAACAGTTGGCTGCAGAACTAAGTGAAGAGCTTGAAACGACTCAGGTATTATCTAACTTGTTCATAGCTTGACGTTCTCAGATTTCAGTTGTACAATTAAAAAGGCGTATGGTTTACCTTTTCATTGGGGCCTAAAGTATAATATATTACGATCTTTCCTGCAGAGAAAAATTGAACAAACTGAGCAAGCTTTTATTGATCTAGAAGAAAGATATATACATGCAAAGGAAACAATTAAAGAAAAGGATTACTTGATTTTTAATCTCCTCGGATCCGGTGGGTATAATTCCATAAAAATTTTGCAGTTTTTTTTGTTCTGATGCAAATATGGCATTCCTGTTCTACGCTGGTTATGTCAAAAGAAAGACATTGCTATTCTGAGTATCAGTTTTCAGAAAATGAACCGCTAACCTTAGGGTTATTCTGAGTGTTATTTTTGTGAATTTGAAATCAAGAGATTTTGTGTCAACTATTTAAGGAGAATTGCTCAAATACAACTTTGTTAGTTTAGATAAGGTTTTCATCATGAATTTAAGTAGTTTAATGTGATGAATTGTGATAGATTTGAAATCACTATATAAAGAAGTAGTTATTTGAAACTACTTGTAATAATGGCTGCACTATTTAGAAAGTAATCGCACCACTACTTTGGTAGTAATCATTAGAAATCTTCCATGTATTATTACATAAATTAACTCTCTCATTTATGTTAATGCAATTTAATCTCAAAATCCATTGATCTTAAATCCCTCGTTATCCATGTGGAGCCTAAAATTTCATTTCACATTTTTGTTCTTGTTGGAGCATCAGTGTACTCTTTGTGTGGAGTACTGTATAATTTTTTGTCATGTTACATGAATGATCAAATCTGTTATTTGCAATGAATGACAACACTTACTTTAACGGTCCAAAATCTGATATTGGCAAGCACACATAACTATTTCACTTATATTGTAATTAACTCTTTTTAACTTGAGTGGTAACCATTCCTTATCAGTCCATATTTTGATAAAGTTTTCTGGCTTTGACATTCATTTTATTTTTCAGAGAAAGTGCTAACAGAAAGAGCAGTTGAACTCCGTGCTGAGTTGGTGAATGCAGCATCAGAGGTATCTGGTTTGTTTGCTGAGATTGGTTCGTATTTTTTCTTTTCTTTTGTTTTTTTTAATAGTTACGCATGTTTTTTTGACATCTTGTCGAAGAATCGTTTCATTGATATTGGTAACTATTTTGGAAGGCAGAACGCAAAAATGAAATAGTAAACGGGAATAGAGTCCTTATCCAGAACTTGTATCCTCAATTAGCTCAGCGGCTCGAAGGTTTGCACGGAATTGTAGCCGCTTCTGTGACACAACAAGCGGAGCAATTTAAAGTAATAGAAGAAACCGCCCAACTCTTGGAATCCACAAAGGCCAGGGTAAATGATTAATTCATTTTTGTGCTGGTATAATTTGGTTGGCAGTGAAGCCGAAAACTCATTGGTTCTTTAACCATGATTTTAGTAACTTTTGTAGCCAACCCAGTCGGATCTGGAAACTCACTATCGTTTTTGGTTCATTGTAGGCTACTGAAGAACTTAAAGAAAAGTTCATAAAGCTGAAGGTTGCTTATGGTTCTGGTATTAAGCATTTGGACGTAATAGCTGGAGAATTTGATGGAAATTTAAATTTGGCTCTTAGTAATTTGAATTCAGAAGTATCAAATCATTCAAATTCCCTTGCAGATGTGAGTAGTGTTCTCAAATAAGTGAGTCCTCCGATATTTTACATCTCTCCATTATTGTTTTTCTCCTAAATTCTGGACAGCTTTTCAGGAATATTGCTCCAGAAGCTGATGCTATAATCGATGATCTAGAAAGTAACCTCAATAATCAAGAGGAGAAGATAGCTGCATTTGCACAACAGCAACTTGAGGTTTGTGATTGGGATTTCTTGTTGTGAGCAAAGTCCCAAGTCCCTCTCACATAAGAATAAGGGGGGCCTGAAGTGGCTTTTCAACTTTAGGTTCCTAAAGTTGAATCTCAACCATCAATTCATCTGAAGTTGATAAATATATTTTTAAATTAAAAGATCAAATTATCAATTGATGGTTGAGATTCAACTTCAGGTTCTTCTGGCCCTCCTATCCCCTCACATGAATGGTGGAGTGAGGTGAGATAAAGCTTTGCTCTGTATATTGAATTGTTGAAGAATCCATTGGTTTAACTCACCTTGAAAACCAACTTATAAGACAAAGGTGTTTATATGTAGAGTAAAGCCATGATACTAAGCGATGCTTGACTTGGGACTTCGCTCACACTTATTAAATTACATCCATATTCAGACATTGGATATTTTTGTGACTATTCTCTCTTTTATTAAATTACATTGGATATTTTTGTGACTATTCTCTCTTTTATTAAATTAATTCCTTACTTTTGAAATATGCTGAACAAAAGTTAATCACTTTTCACGTGGGTTATTTTTTTACCCATCAGGCTCATTCCAGAATATTGCAAATGACTCAGTCAATTTCTAGAGTTACGGTGGATTTCTTAATGACTTTAAGGGTACACCACTCGAACCTAGCACTTCTAGTGGAGGAAGCAAAGACAATTAATGACCAGGAACTATGTGCACTTGGAAAGAAGTTTGAGGTCAATCTCTTATTATTATAGATGTGTTGAAATAATTTGATATATGTTGTTGAGGCCATTTACTAATAGTTTAAGTTTTTGGGACAATTGTGACTTAACATAGTATTAAAGCTTTGTTTTGATAGTTCTAAGTTCAAATCTCATTATCAATGTTTGTTTTCTGCTTATTATTGTGCTCTCTAATTAATTTATATCAATGCATTTTGTTTGAGTCAATTTGTTGTCTTTGCTCCACGTGTGAGTAGAGGTTGCATGTGAAGGGAAGTATTGAAATAGTTTGATATACATTAATAAACTCATTTCCTAACAGCTTAAGTTTTGGGAACAATTGGTCACTTAACAACATTAAACTTTTGTTTGTGTTCTATGGATACCTTACGGCCATTTTGATCAGTTAAATTGCATTTGTAGGATTATGCTGCTGTAGAACAAAGGCAACTATTGGATAAAGTGGCGGAGCTGTTAGCAAGTTCAAATGCTAGGAAGAAAGATCTGGTTCCCATTCTCCCTTTCCTGCTAGATATCTATTTATTCACTACTCTGAGATCACTAATTTGTGGGTTCATATTTTTATCACTCTGCTGATATATACATACATATATATATATATATGTATGTATGTATGTATTCACAGGATTGTTCTTGCTTAATTCTGGTTTTCTTTACTTTTTTTTTTTTTTTTTTTTCTTTCAAAGGCATATATATTTTGCAATTGGACATTGTTGAAAAAGACGTCGAGCACAAGATGCAACTTCCATTTCTCATGCTAACCTTTTTGTTAAATGAAATAGATATATCATATCTATATTTGCGTACTAGAATTTGATTATTTCATTAATCATGCAATTTTATCTCGAGCGTTTCTCATTCTTGCTTAAGCATCTCTCTGGTTGTTTAGGTCCAAACTGCAGTGGATCACCTTCAAGAAAGCACTGCTACTAGAACTAGCAAGCTACACCAGGAAATGTCAAATATTCAATTTTTGACTTCTTCCGTCCAAGAAGAATGGACGAATTATATCAGGAACACCGACACTCGATATGTGGAGGATACAACTGCCGTAGAAAGCAAGAAGGATAGCCTAGAACAAGGCCTTAAAAGCTGGTATAATTCGTTCATGACAATTGTTAGAATAATTAATTTTTTTAATTAACTATCGTTCTCATGGGCATGTAGGAGTTAGGATGGACGAGTAAAATTTTGGTCCAAAATGTTTTTTTTTAGTAATAATAGTATATAACATTCTAGAATAAGGCTTGGTTTGAGAATTAACAATACTAATTTTTTTTTTACCGTTGGCTACTAGCTACCAGAAAATTAAATTTTTTTTTTCTGTGTTTGGAAAAAAAAAAAAAATTAAATTTTTAATAATTATTTTTTTAATTTTTTGTTAATTTGGCATTTTTATCTTTCAATATTTAAAAGAATGTTAATATGTAAGAGGATAACTATGATCATGTTAGAAAAAAACAAAAAAAATTAATAGCTAGTAACTCAGAGTTCCCAAACAAAGTCTAATCATTTAAGCTCAGTTTAGTACCTAATCATAACCCAGTTTAATAACCAGTCTATAGCTCAGGGTGAGGTTTAATATCCAGCCATAGCCAGTTTAATACCCAACTCATAATTTAGGTAGAAAACTCTGCCCTTGATTGTTCTTTATTTTCATACCTGCCCATGCAGGATATTGTGATATTGCATCCTTGTTATTGGTTATCTATTTGTAGCATGGCAAAGGCAAAAATGGCTTCTGAAGAATGGAGGAACGCTCAAGAATCCCTTTTCACTCTGAAGAGAAGAAATGTCGACTCCATGGAGTCCATTATCAAGTAATTCCATCTCGTTGGTGCTGTTTGGTTTGAAAAACATTTTTTGTATTTTTTTTTTTAAAAACACTCTAAACCAAATATTTTCGTCTTCCCTTCACATATTTTCATTCTCTTGGAGAAGCAAAACGGAAAATAAGTGAAAAAGGGTCAAGCCAAACGGTAATCACTCACTTCTTTTAGGTTGATAGTTACATCTCCGTCGATAAATTTTATACAGGAGTGGGTTGGAAGCCAATCAAATTACGCGATCTCGGTTTTCTTCTGTTGCTTCGTCAACAATTGAAGAAGCAGATGTTGCAAACGAGAGCCTTCTTTCCTCAATTAAGGGTAAAGTTTCAAAGAAATTTGACAGCACACATTACTATTGTACGGTTTCGGCGTACCCTCTCCGGGATGGATCCTATTTTCGCACAGTTTAAGGTATTGTATGTTTGTTACTGTTCAGGGAGTTGGGCGTCTCCCCACCTCGAACTCGTCACCTTTAAGTATTAAGGCAGAGACTTATTGGGTACGCCTTAATACTTAAGGTAGGAAGGGGATAGGTACCCGATAAGTCTCCGTCTTAATACTTAAGATAGTGAGTTCAAGACGGGAGAAACAAACACACAATACGTTGGATTGTGCGGAAATTGAATCCACTCCCGGAGAGAGTACACCGAAACCGTACAACTATGATGATCCAATCCAACGAGTAATAGGGAGCTATGATATCAAATTTATTATTAGCATTACCTATTAGAAACGAATTCTCATATTCATGCTTGGCACTTTGAAAAAGAATTTTAAAATTTTGACTCTCTTGCAGAATCACTGAAGGTTGACCATGCAGGAAGTGAAAAAATCTGTTCTGTAATCGTTCCTTCTTGTGAGAATATGAAAGAATTGGAAAGTGTTCACCTCCACAAAATTGTTGAGATCACTGAAAATGCAGAGAAATGCCTATTAAAGGAGTACAAGGTATTTTTTTTAATTAATGTCCAGTTTATGCACCTATTACCCCCCCCCCCCTCCTTCTTCAGAGATAATTGCACTTTACCCTTGAGTTTGAGCCAAAAGCATATTACACCCATTTGCTTTAAAATTTAACGCATATTATGATTTAAAGTGCAAAATTCATGAAGTTTGTTAAATTTAATTAGATTTGTCCTCACATGCCATTGATGCGCTTTTTTTTTTATTTTTTTTTAATTCCATGAAGGCTATATGTGATTGTGCAAAAAATATTTTACTTAGAAGTAGAGGCAAATTGTATATAAATTTTGAATTGAGTATTTTTAAAAGATAAAATAATGTTTCATTTTAATATAAAAATTACATAAACATCTACTTTTATCCATCCATTCTTGTGAAAACCTTACTAATTTTGACCCCCAAGACAGAAATTCAATTAAATTCAATAGATTTTATTAATTTTATACTTCAATTCAAATTAATTCAAATTACGAGAGAATTATGCGTTGACTTTAAGTCACACGATTGAATGTGTTTCTGGACCAATTTTGAGTGTTGTGTTCATAATGAACAGGTAGATGAGGCTTCACACTGGGGACAAGAAGGGATGAAACCATATGATTTACCAAGCAGAGAGTCCATTGAAGAACTAAGAACTCCTGCATTGGAGGAATTGCTGAAGTCATTTCGGGGGGCTAATAATAAATCAGCAAAGCAAGTGAGTGGTGATGATGTAAACAAATCATCAGGCTTATGTCTTAAGTCATTGCAGGTGCAAGATACATAGACATTAAAGTTAACTCATAGCCTTCTGGTTCCTGTAAGATTTGGCTCCGTTTGAGAAGCTAGTAGTTATTCAATTATCAGTTATTTAATTTTTTATTATTTTTTTTTTTTTACATTTTAAATTTCTTTTAAATTATAAAGGACAAAACTATTAAATTAATAAAAAATAAAAAAAGTTAAATACTAAAAAGTTAATTTTTTTTTCTTTTCAAACACAAAAAAAAATTATCTATTTTGGTTACCAAACCAAGCTTCTGTCTTAGGTAAAAACCAGGTGCTTGTCTAATTCACACCTAGCCTTCTTACTTAGTTTTTATTTTTTATTTTTTTAGATTTAAATTATAAAGAGCAAAATTATCAAATTAACAAAAAAATTAAAAAGTTATCTATTAAAATGTTAATTTTTTTTTTCCTTTCTAAATACAAAAAAAAACTAACTATTTAGGTTGCCAAACCAAGCTTCTGTCTTATATTAGAATCAAGGGGTTGTCTAACTCACACCTAGCCTTCTTCTTACTTAGTTTTTTTTTTTCTTTTTTTTTGGGGAGGGGTGGACGAGAGAGAATTCTTTTACACTTAGTTTGAAAATATTTATTTTTTAAAATTAATTTAATTTTAAAATAAAGTATTGATTTAATTTGATTTAATAAATAAAATTTTATTTTTAAATATATATTTGAATTTAAGGATTTGAATTGAATTTATTTAAGAAAAATACCAAATTTTACCATGTTGATAAGAAATAAAAAATATTGTAAATATAATATAAGAGGATAAATTTGTTTTCTCATTTAGATAGTTTAAGAAAATATGAGTTCTTATCAAATTTTATTATTTTAGATTATATTTCAAATGATATAGAAATATTAAAATTTTAAGTCATGAAATAAAATTAAATCTAACTCAAAAAATCTTATTTTAATGTCAAATATAAGAACTAGTAAGAACTCTTATTAAATGAAATCAAATCTCATTCAATTTATTATTTTAAATGGAGCATTAATAAAAATAAATTATTGATATGAAGTTTTATATAATATATATATATATTATCCAAAACAGTTAAAAAAGATCACAATTTAAGTGGGGGTGGTGGAAAATAATCAAACCCTTGACCCGAACCCGGAAAATTAAAGGAAAGTGTGATTTATTTTTAAATGATAAAAGTATCATTTGAGAATCATACATTATGAATTTGCCATATTTGTAACCTTTTCTTAATTATTACGGAATAAGGACGATTTACTTTCACATTTTAGGTACTTTTTGCAAACGCTTTTAATAATTTGTTTTTGTTTTTGTTTTTATTTTTATTTTTATTTTTATTTTTCGTAAGAAATTATAAATATTGTAAAACTAAATTTTAAAATACTTGTTTAGGGGTTGTTTGGAGCTCTATAAAACTCTGAAAAACCCTCAAAAATTTTAAAATTCTCTATTATTTTTTACACATTCGTACCTATTACAACTCTAGAAAAAATTACAATTCTTAAGTTCGATCAATTAAATAGATGTAATTTTTTTTTTAATGTGACCATCGTTATCCAAGTTACCAAACAAGATCCATTGTCAATACTTTTTGAAGAAATTTGAAAACTGTTCTGACGGATTTCAAAATCGTTCCGACAGATTTCTCTGCAAAAGTCAATATTTTTCACTATTCATCTCTGAAAAATGTGGTTTGTCACCAAACACTCAAATATCACTCAAACCACGTTTTTCATTATTTTTCGTTACTCCAAACACCCCCACCGAAAACCAAATCCAAGCCAACAATCAAGGAAATTATTTATTTTCTATTTAAATTTATTCTAAGTTTAGGTGATGGTGCTAATGTGACATATATGTGGAATTAAATATAATATGAAATTATTATTATTATTTTAGGATTATTTTTTATGTATTAAATTATTTGGATATAAAATAGGCTTAGAAATGTTATCTGACTACCATTTGAATTACAGTCGGAAGAAAATTTGACAATTTAGGAAAGAAAAATCTGTCCGAAACATCTAGCTATTATTGTGAATTAATCTCACTTAAACATCATATAAATTAACAATTCAAATGCGTCAGTCACAACTGACATACTAACACTAGCAATCCTCATTAAAAAAAAAAAAAATGAAAATCCCCACAATCTTACCAGCATAGTGTGTACTTCGCCAACGAGACAGCTTTAAGCTCTTACGCTGTATTAAGAACAAGAATACGTGGGAAAAAAAAAAAAAAAGAGTAAATGATAAAATAGAATAAATATTTGTCATTTTTTTAATTAATCATAGAATAGGGATATATATTGATGTAAAGCAAAATAAATTTTACTTCCATTTTATTTTTTCTTTTATAAACCTTTGATCCAAACAAAGCGTTAAGCTCTACCACTTGATGCTCCAACTAAGAACAAAAGACCTTTTTGCATTCAATTTTGAACACTGGAATTGAATCTGGAGTGTCAAAAATTTAATATGATTTTTCAATGATGTATCCGATCAAGTGTAATGATCTGAACGACGTAGTTAGTTTTTAGCTGTTTGTTTGAACCCTAAAATAAGGCTACTGACTGAGCGGTGTTTAGTCAAATGCCCATCTAATGGTCAAGTTAGAATATATATATATAAAATGAGGACGGAGATAATTTCAGTAGAATTTTCAGTATAGTAAATGGTACTTGTCTCTCTTTTTTATTCATTTTCTATTTATAATTTTTTAGACATTTGTAATCCTTCTATAAAAGACAGTACAGGCCATGATCAGGGTATCATGGATAGTGGGACAGGTTAAATTGGAGTCGTCTTGCATCGTGGGACAAACTGAACCAAAACCATAACAAATAGTGGGAGAAGGGTACTATTTGTTCCCTTATAGAATGTGGCCAAAATAGGTGGTGACTTGAATGGTCGCCAAACTTTCTGTAGATGTGAAACACGTGTCTGAGATATTTTTCTAAAATCTAACAACATGATAACGCTCTCCTTACTTATCTTATACTGAGTCCATTGAAGTAAATCTCAGGGGAGGAACTATTTATCGAACAAAGTGTTCCCAAAATGTGCATCCAATCATGATCATTACAACAACAGAGGATAAAATGAATGAGCTTATTTATAAGGAAGGAAAGTTTTTTTTTTTTTCTTTTTTGGGTAGGTTAATGAAGGGAAATTTTTTGCTTATACGTACACACTTCTACGGAGATGGAACACAAAATTCTGTTGGGTACCATAGACAAGTAAAGATCAAAAAAACACATCCTTAACATATTGCCTGCATAGAACTCTCATTCTCTCCCCTTCTGCCAGCTAGTAAAATCATATCTATTTTCTGGTTCAACGGAATATTATAAATAATAAAATAAAAGAGTAATTTTTTTTTTACCATATCTACTTAAATTAGCAAATCACTTGTACTCTTAAACTTTAAAAACCTACTTTTACATTTCTTATACTTTGAATTAAAATGAAAACGTTGAAAAATTAATTAAATATAACGATTACAACAGTTTTGACTTTAAATAAATTTAAAAATTACATTTATTTATATTCATGTATTTTATATTACTTACGCTTACAATTCTTCTTAATTTTATTTAATTTTTAATGGGTATTTTTATCATTTTCACTTGAAAATTTAATGTGGTTTACAGCTTCACTCAGACTTGGTTTGGGAAGGAAAAAAAGTTAAATTTTTTTTTGTATCTGGCTACTACCTAATTATAAAAAAGGTAGTTTTTTTTTGTTTAGAAAGGGAAAAAAGTTAACTTTTTAGTAGTTAACTTTTTAATTTTGGTTAATTTGACAGTTTTGTCTTTCATAGTTTAAAAGAAATTTAAAATGTAAGAGGGTAAGTTTAGTCATTTTAGAAAAAGACAAAAAAAACTGAGTAACTAATAGTTAAATAGTTGAGTAGTTGAGGGAATGTCAAACGGAGGCTCAGAGTATAAAAGATACAAAACTAAATTTTTAAAATTTAGAGAGTTTAAGTGATTTTCATTTTAGGTATCAAAGGTAAAATGATAATTATCTCTAAAATAAAAATAATCAACTCAAGCAAAAGGGTGAATGAATAATCAGAAATCATAGATTTAGCGTCAAAAAAAAAAAAAGCATGATACAAACACAGGCCAACTTCTCAAAAGAAAAGGCAAAAAATTGAAACGGTTAGTCTGATTGGCCATTCCAACTCATCAAAATACTCGACGTGCATTTTCTTTTACTCTTCACTGGACATAGTCGATGTTAGATTTAGTAATATATATATTTAGTATATATTCTGTATCTCTTAATTTATACGTTTCTTATTATGCATCATAGCATAATTAGATTATTATGTATCCTACTATGATTAGGTTTAGGATTATTGTCCTATTATATAAAAGACCTTGTATTCTCTTTCACAATACACAATCAATATACAGAAATTCTTCTCTTGTTCTTTTATTCTAACATGGTATCAAAGCTAAGGCTCTAATTCTTCTTCATCAACCAAGCAAGCCCTAGGGTTTTGTTGTTTCTGTCTCTGTCTTTCTGGTGATTACTGCAGTGTCTTTATATACCATCGGATTCGTCTCTTCTAGACGAAACCAACGCCACCAACCAAAACCAGAAAGAAGACCTCACGCGCGGCTTGAAGGATGCGCGTAAATCCACGCGCCGCTGGTTGTTTCACCGTCAGACCTGTTTAGCTTGTCTCTTGGTTTGGTTCAGTCCTGTTTTGACAACTTTTCAGCTGGTTCAGACCAGTTCCTGACCTTTTTCGACGTTCTGGACGCTTCGGTGTTCTCCATTTTATCTAATTCTACTCTGTTTTTCGTGTATTGTTATTGGTGCATTATGAAAGCTGTTTCAATGGACCAATCTGATAACAGTATGTCCCTTTCTGTCATTCTGGATGGGACTAATTATGTCTTGTAAGCCTAATCCATCTCTGGCTTTATCAAAGGACGTCGTCTATGGCGTATTATCTCTGGCTCTCAGAGAAAACATATCAAGAAGGATAATGAGGATCAGTCTGATTTTGAGGATTGTCTTGATGATTGGGAAAGCAAGAATTATCAGATTGTCACCTCATTTCGTGCCATTACTATTCCTTCTATCAGTCTTCAATTTGGCCGCTTTTAGGATGATGATCAGTATCCCTCTCCAGCTAAGGCTATTTGGGATTTCTTAAAGGATCGCTATCAGACTACTGGTCAT
>JAVXUM010000046.1:3551990-3562246 GCA_035590655.1 Pouteria glomerata
GGATTTTTATTCAGTTCCAATAACCACAATTAATTATTCATCACAATCTGAACACCAAGTGTTCAAACAAATTTTCCTATATTCAATAGCATAAAGCATATGATTTTTTTTTATCCAAAATAAAGAGATTTTCACAAAAACTAGTTTAGAAAAAATTCTTTCACGAAAAGATTTATGCATGGAACGGTTTATAAATACCAGCAAGCCAAATCACTCACTTAAAGTCCAAAGATGTAAATATAAAATAATTTGGATAATCTGTTATGATCCTAAATACACAAATATAAATACCTATTAAAAAAGTCTGTCGTAAATTTACAATTAATAAAATTGTTAATCACTAACTCTCTTAATATTAATAACTAGTCTATTCTAATAATTCACCAAACTGGCAACCTCTCGCCAAGCTAATGTATATATATTTTTACAATCTAACATTTTGTGTGTATACACACACACACACACAAAAAAAATTTTAACCCTTCAATCCATCACGTCACGTTATCATAAAACTACTTTTCATTTTTTTTTTTCACATTCTACCAAATCAATCCACTTTACACCTATATATATTACATATATAACATATGTATATACATCGTTGTGTGAAGCGGCAACCTTTTCATTATTATTATTATTATTTTTTCACTTCCAATCTGTTAATCCCCTCACCCATCTATTCATGTATAGTATTCAATGAAGGTATTAAAATAAATGAAAAGACTAACCTTTGAAATTTTTAACTTGTCACAGCCTTTTCTCCTCCTCCTCCTCTCCTCTTCTCTCTCTCTCTCTCTCTTAATTTAGAATATAATGAGACCCTAATATGACAAACCCTTATATATATACATAACTTTTTTAACACGTACCATCACGTCTATTAAATTACGGTGGACCTACAATCATATCTAAATAATCTTTTTAAAATATCCAATGCTCCACATTTGTTCAAAAATAAATAAATTAATAATTTAAACATTTCTTAAATAAAGCAATTAAAAAAATATGACACATAAATAAAATAAATGATTAAAATTAAATAAATAACTAATTTCTGGGTTATAACAGTTGAGGCAAGAAAATTCTAAGCCTATGACAGTAGGAATTGGTGGTAGCGCATTTCTTTTGTGGTTAACTTTGAATCTCACAATACTACAGTGATGATGAAGATCCTCTGCTAAGTGGTGGTGGGACTAGAGGATTTTTATTTATTTTTTAGAAGTTGCATCTGATGCTATCTTTCCTCTTCTAAAAGATTGGACAAAGTTACACCTTTGAAGTTGCCTTTTTCCCCCTTAAATTTTTCTTTTTTCCTGCCTTCAGTCAATACAATTAGAAATCCTAACAAAATTTATATAATTTTCTTTCTAAGTAAATTTCATTTACTAGGGAAAGAGGGTTGGCATGATTCCAATACAAGAGCTTTAGTCTGGGTGTGAATGCTTTTTCTACTTGTGTTAACCCCTCTCGTTAACAAAGTTTTGATAATTAATCATTAGATACATTGAAAGCTGGGTTTTCTTTATAATTTTTTTAATAATTGAATATTATTTATTTAGGAAAAGGGGGTTGGGATGACTGAATCGATGACTTTTGGCCTAGACTGGGGTGCCTTTTCAACTTCACTAACCTCTCTCATCCGTTGTAATTTTTGCTATAAGGAAAATAATGGGCAGTGATTCCTTACTTCATCCATACAAAATGGCATAAAAGCATTCAAAATTGTGCGTTTTTTGTGTTTTAATAATTAGTTGGTCCATTTGTGGTCTCTATTTGAGATATTTAGAGGTTGGGAGATGATCGGCTGTGGAGAATGAGCACCTTCAACTTGAATTGTGGTTATGATTTTGCTGATGTACCATTTGGATGACATGGAAGGAGGAAGAGAAGGTTTTTTGAGGAATAGAGTTCACTTATTTTTCAAGTTGAATATCTGCTTTTGAAATTTGTGGTTTATGATTGAAAGCTTTTGTTTCTGATGCTTTGTTTGTTTATATTGTGCAAATTTTATGTCATGAATGCAGACAATGATTCAATGAAGTCTTTCATTTTCTTAATAAGAAGTATCAAATTGTCCACAAATGATTAAAATAAAACACTAACAATTGTTTCTATTGGTAGAAGCCTGTCTTCATGTTTGATTCATAATTGTGACAACTAATTATTATTATGGACTACTATTTGGATCTCTCAGGACTTTGGTTGGTATTATTGATGACTACTTTGATGGCTACTACTCGGAAGAAATGATAGAATCTCAAGTATGTGTTTTTGTGGTCCAGAGCTGTTTATCAAATATTTGGTCTTTTTTGTGTATTCCTTTGATTGTATCAGCACTCATTTATTCTTGCTCTGCAGTGATGAATTATCTTATAACAATTGATTCTTTTTCAGGTGGACCAACTTATCTTTGAGGAATTGATGCGTGAAAGATTTCCTAAATTGGGTTTGCTTAATGCTATTGCTTAATCATCCTCCTCATCATCTGTTATCATTTTGTGAAGCATTGAAAATTTCTTATTTCTACAATGTTTCCACTGCAGTCAATCATCTGGATTACTTGGGAGTGCAGGTTACATGGATTTCGGGCCCTTGGTTCCTATCGATCTTTGTGAATATGCTTCCATGGGAAAGCGGTATGGTTTATGTTGCATGGTATAGCAATCTAGTTTGAAAAATTTTTGTTCCACATTCTGACATCCTAAGATTGACATTTAGCTCTGTTAGTTACAAAACGTAGTTATGTTCTGCTGGGTTTCTTTGTCTTCAGTTCTTCGAATTTGGGACGTGCTTCTGTTTGAAGGAAACCGTGTTATGCTTTTTCGAACTGCACTTGCTTTAATGGAGTTATATGGTACTTGGACATCTATTTTTTCTTGTTTATGTGAATTTAGTGGTTTTGTCAACTGCTATTCTATCACTATCCTTAGTATCGTTTGGCCAATAATATTCATCAGATTCAACTTGTTGTAGGTCCAGCTTTAGTTACAACTAAGGATGCTGCCGATGCCATTAGTTTATTACAGTCCCTAGCTGGTTCAACTTTTGATAGCAGCCAGCTTGTTTTGACTGCTTGCATGGGTTTCTTGGCTGTAACTGAAGATAGATTGCAAAAGCTGAGAGAAAAGCATCGACCAGCCGTAATAGAAGCAGTTGACAAAAAATTGAAAGGACAAGTAGCAAACGATTCCAAGGGCCTTGCAACAAAGCTATATATTTTTAAGCATGACCATGGAATGCTGATTAAGGAAACAAATGCAAAGGTGGAGTCAGGTGATAAGCTAATAGATGAGGAAATTCCTTCTTTGGAATCTTTTTCAGCTAATCTGGATGACTTTCTCAGCGGTCTAACCATCAATTCAGAAGTAGATTCTCTTCCAGATCTTCAAGAAAAGGTTTCTAGCCATTTTATTTTCTTTTCACTAATATGTTAACTCTATGATAAGTGAGAAGTGATCTATTCTGTTTGGTCTTTAAATATGCACAATTGCACAGATAGCAGACTTACATGATTATGTTTTAAGCCTTACATGGCCCATGCATCTGTGGTGTTTGCTTATAACTTCTATTATTTGTACTTGTTTTTGGAAACATTTAGTGGTATGATGGTTTTTGAGTAATTAAACTAAAGCTTAAACTATGATAGTTAATTATCAGGTATATTTCATAAGTCTTGCTTTAATCTCCTGTTCATTTTTTTTGGAAGGTGAAATATCTCTCTCGTCGTTGTTTTTATTCATTTACATGAGTAAACTATGCTTATCTTTCTTACTCTACTATCTAGGCATAAATTATCATGTTGTGGTTGAGTATATGTTTAATCACTATGCCCATCATGTGTGTGTTAAAAAAAAAAAAAAAGTTTTGTGTCTATTTCAAAGCATTATCCTGGACTGGCTATTTGAATACCTTCCTCCTGTGGCATATTCACAAGAGTAAATCACCTGAATGTTCTTAGTAAAACCAGATGGCCCAAATATCCTTTCATCCTGGTGACTCATTCTTCTTGTACTTTTTCCCTTTTTGTGTCTATTTCAAAGCGTTATCATGGACTGGCTATTTGAATACGTTCCTCCCATGGCATATTCATAAGAATAACTCACCCGGATGTTCTTAGTTAAACCAGATGGCCTAAATATCCTTTCATTTTTGTGACTTATTTTCTTGTACTTTTCCCTTGCTGTTATTTGTTTTTTATTCAGTTGTCTGAATTTCTTAGGCAGTGAAGAGCTTCCAAATCTCAGTTCAAAAATGAGTTTTGGATGACCTCACTACTGCTGTTCTGATATCTGTTTTAATTATTCATTCTAATTATTTACTTGCCATAGTTGTGTTTTTAGTAATTCTCGTAATATTAAGTGTTATATATATATTTTATTATATATCTATTTTTTATTAAATAATCTTATTGATATTTTTAAAGTATGCATTAGAGATCTTGTGCTTAATTATTTTTATTCAATTGCTCTCTTGTTGTTAAGGACACAAGGATATCATTGGCCGTTGTTAATTGGGGGTGCATGGAGGGGTAAGATTGAAAGCGGGCCTAACATTCACTTTTTGTTTTTGTCCATCTGTTATTGCTAATTATGTGTCTGGGACTCCTTGAACACCCAGGTAGTTAGTGGCATGCTAGGTCCACCCATATCAGAAAAAAAAAAAATAGTGATTGTCAGGGAAAATTCCTTGGCCAGATCCCTGGGAGATGACCCAATCTTGTCTCAAGCATTTGAATTTTCTGCAGAAAGTGGCTGTCCTCGTTATTGAATGCAGGTTCTTGCACAGTATGGCCCCACCTATTAATGGCATGTGTGGTGGTATAATATTGGCTCCATCACTTATTTTATTTGTTGGGTAATGTGACTAGATTTCCAGTTCCATAGTGGCAGAACTTATATGTACATGAATGGTGTCATATTACTTGCAATCAATTGGCAGATGTAAGCAATGCCTGTTCAACTCTTTTTGAGTTTCATTTATGAACGGCACATAAATGATGGCATATTACTTGCAATCAGTTGACAGACATATTACTTGCAATCAGTTGACAGACATAACCAATCCCTGTTCAACTCCTTTTAAGTTTCATTCATGAACAGCTTCTGTGCAGGTGGTTTGGTTGAAGGTTGAGTTGTGCAGGTTGCTGGAGGAGAAGAGATCTGCAACCCTAAGGTTTGTACTTACTGCGTGGTGTTAAATATCTGAATCTTTCTGAGGACTCTTGGTGCTGGTAGTTAGGCTTATAATAATAGGTTGAAGAAAAGGTTGTGATTTTGACAATTTGACAAGATAAAAAAATGCATGAGTTAATAGGTGCACACACCCAACCCACTGTCACATGCGAGTACAAATTGTGTGATGGGTATGTCCCGCGGCACTTTCAGTTATCAATGCATGTGTTGAAGTTACTTATCAAAACAAAAAAATGCATGTGTTGATGGTCTTGAGGCTTCTTTTGTTAGACCAAATTGTTGATTTAACCTTCGTTGTGCTAATAGTTTATCTTAGCATTTGATGGACTTGTATCTAGGTATATGTTTCTGTGGAGGACATTAATTTCACACCAATGGCAATCCTTTTTTAAACATAAAAATGACTCCTAAAATGATTTTCAGTTTTACTCCATGACATAGATGGCATTAATTTTTTGATGTGTGTCATGGAAGCTACACTGAAACTATCAGAGTGGTTCTCGTTTTTTTCTAGAGCTGAGGAGTTGGAGACAGCACTAATGGAGATGGTAAAGAAAGACAATCGACGGCAGTTGAGTGCAAGGGTATATCTGAAACAATGCTTTGACTACTTCTCTTGTTGCATTCTATCTGCCCAATTGTATTGTATTAGAGGTAATGTATGAGTTGAGAAATTGAATAGAGGAATCAAGGAGCTTAATTAGCCCTCCCTCTCTTGCATTATATTTGTAATCATGGATTACAGTGGAAAAAAGGAAATTACAATCAATCTAAAAAAGGAAAATTACAATTTGCAGTCAATCCTAATCAATTATGTTCTAATCACGCTCAATCAATCATAATATGCTATAGACTATTTTGACACTCCCCCTCAAGTTAGAGCATATAGATCAAATATGCCTACCTTGGAACAGAATTACTAAAACAAAAAGCGAAACAAAGGTTTAGTGAGTATGTCACTTAACTGAGAAGTTGAGTGTACAAATGGAGTAATGAGATCTTTCTTAATTAGGAGATCACGAATAAAATGACAATCCACCTCTATATGCTTTGTTTGCTCATGAAATATTGGATTATTGGTAATAAAAATAGCAGTTTGATTATTACAATACATTGAATTGGTGCTGAAACTTTATGTCAAAATCTTGAAGTATGGAATTAACCCAAAGTATCTTCGTAGTAGTGTGAGCCATGGCGCGATAGTCAACTTTAGCACTAGAACGAGCAACTATTGTTTGCTTCTTATTATGCTAAGTCATAAGATTACCACTAACAAAGGTATAATACCTAGAAGTGGACCTCCTATCAGAACGACTGCCTGCCCAATTTGTGTCACTATATCCTACTACATCTAATGTGGTGGAAGGTCGATAGAGTAATCCCTGGCCTGGAGAACTCTTTAAATACCTCAAAATCCAACATACAACATCAAAATGTGCCTGATGAGGAATACGCATAAACTGACTAACCACACCAATAGCATATGTAATATATGGTTGTGTCACAGTGAGGTAAATCAACTTTCCCACATGACGACGATATTGACTAACATTGGAGAAGGAATCACCACTCTCAGAATCAAGACGAACCATAGAATTCATAGGAGCAAAGTTGTTAAAATCGAGATTTTACTTAAAATTGGTGGAGGGTTCAAAAATCGAATCGTAAAATCAAATCACAAAATCGTAAGATTTTACCAAATACCTATAAAATGAAAATATAATCTATTACGTTACAATTTTTCGTTTAGACCTTCCATTTTTTTTGACAAGTTAATAATTTTATTAATAAGATGAGAGAAAAGACATGTATAAAAAAAATGGCATACACAAAAACTTTTATTAACAAAATGAATTCTCAATAAAGTTTACAAAAGATTCTATATCTAGTTTTATACGCCCTTTACCCAGCTACCAATTAAGACTGTTAAAATATTTGGTGTGATCTATATAATTGACATTAAAATACTGACTTCATTTTATCTTAATTTTTTATTTGAGTTAAAATATATTTATAATATTTTATCATAAGTTTCTTGGTTTCTATCCTAACTACTGCATTTAATTTATTGTAATCAATTTGGTACAACAACGCACATGGTTTTCAATTAGTGTAGTATAGTAAATAATAGTGCAATAATTGTGGCATATTACTTGAAAAAAATCATAAAAATCTATTTTGTTTGACAACAATACACAAAAATCACTTAATTTTTAAAATCGATAAAATCGCCCATAAAATTGAGATTTTACTGATTTTACGTCCCAAAATCGAGATTTTACCTATTTTGCCCCAATTAAGATTTTACACAAAATCGAACAAGTTTTCCCACTCTAACATCGTAAAATCGTAAGATTTTGAGATTTAAATCGGGATTTTAACCACATTGCATAGGAGTATCAGCAGGACGTGACCCCAAGAATCTAATCTCGAAAAGCAAGTCTAGTACATATTTTATTTAAGATAGAGATATGCATTGTGAGGATCGAGCAACCTCAATTCCTAATAAATAATGCAAAGCTCCAAGATCCTTTGTGTGAAATTGCTTTCCTAGATGTTGTTTCAATTTATAAATGCCCTTTTCATCATCTTCAGAGATAATAATATCATCAACATAGACAATCAAAATAATAGTACCAGTGGACGCATGATGTATGAACACTGAGTGATCGAATGTAGATTTGCTGAAAGCATAATCCAAAAGAACTTTACTAAAATGATCAAACCATGCACGTGAGGATTGCTTGAGATTATACAAAGCTCGATATAGAGGACAAACAAGATGCTCACTGCCTGAAATAACATATCCAGATGACTAATCCATGTATACCTCTTCCTGAAGCTCACCATATAGAAAATCATTTTTAATGTCTAATTGAAACAAAGGCCAAGACTTACTGCCACTGCTAAAAGAATATGGACCGAGTTAAGGCGAGCAGTCTGTGAGAAAGACTCCAAATAATCAACTCTATAAGTTTGTGTATATCCCTTAGCGACCAATCGAGCTTTGAGTCGCTCAATAGAATTATCTGGCAAATACTTAGTAGCATATACTCATCGATCCCCAACTATCTTCTTCCTTAGTGGAAGAGACATAAGCTCCCATAAATGATTATGATGCAATGCACGCATCTCCTCATCCATCTCTGCCTTCCAGCCTAGTGATAGTAAAGCCTGCTCATAAGAGGTAGGAACAAAACTAGAGGACAAGGGACAAACAAAGGATTGTAGACGAGGTAACATACGATGATAAGAAACAAAGTTAGCAATCGGATGTTTAGTTTAAGTACATTTACCTCGTCGTAGGGCAATAGGAAGATCATCAATAGAAGATGTAGACTCTGGCTTAAGAGATGTAGTGTTATGATCTTCAGAGGTTTCAAGAACGTCTGCGACAGTAACTTAAGTGATTCAAAATCCACAGGTGCAAAGATGACTGGTGCTCGTGGAGCAGTAGGACGAGGATAACGTTGATACACCTGTAAAAGAGGAGGTCCCTGTAATGACGGTAGGCTAGGATTAGAAGTAGGAAGAACAGAATCAGAGAGAACAGGATCATCCAAGGCAGTGGTTGACTCCGCCTCTCGAGAGGAAGGTGAAACTCTACTCACGAGGAAAATAAGAAGTAAACTCAAAAAAGGTAATATTAGCACTCACAAAAATTCATCAAGAAGGAGGATGATAACAGCGATAATCTTTTTGAGTGTGGGAATAGCCAAGAAAAATGCACTGTCTGACACAATGGGAGAGTTTGTCCAAACTTGGGTTAAGGTTATGAACAAATGCGACACACCAAAGGTACGAGGAGTGAAGAAAAATGGGAAAGTTGAGGGATAAAGAAGAGAGAAGGATGACCGATTACCAAGAGTAACAGATGGAACCCAATTAATAAGATAACAAGCAGTCAAAATAGCTTCACCCCAATGTAAAAACACAAAACAATTGCTGGCAACTTAGAATGATTTTTCATTAGAAATAGCCAAGTCATTTGAGAATAGTTATTTACAAAGATGACAAAATACCAATATTCATTAAAAGTTAAAACCCGTGAGGAACCCAAATGTCTGTATGAACTACATCAAAAGGTGTAGATTGACGACTATTATGACTAGAAAAGGAACTACGATGATACTTGCCAAGTTAACAGGCTTCACATTCAAGACTCAAAACTAGGAACTGCCAACTTGAGCCAAGGCAGGGATATATAGCCAAGCGATAGTACCATTGAAAAGGAGAAATAGAAGTAGTGAAAAGAAAATGTGATATAAAAGAACTGGTAAGATCCGGATAATAAAGTCCATTTCGCTCACATCACAAATTAATCATTCTCTGTGTCTTGAGATCTTGAAATACATAAGAAGAAGGGGAAAAGGTTATAGAGTAGTTTAATGATTTAGTGAGTTGACTAGTGGACAATAAGTTAAAAGGAAACTTAAGAACATATAGACTCGAGGGTAGGGAAAAGGAGGGGAAAGGCTGAAGTAGTCCTTTGCCAGGAATAGATTGGCAGGATCTATAAGCTAATGTAATACGATGTGTAGTTTGAGTCAAATCAGAAAATAAAGATGGGTTACATGAGACATGAGCACTCGCTCTGGAGTCAATGACCCACTAAGGAGTAGAAGTAATAAAGCAAGTAGTACTACCTGAATGAGCTAGAGTGGCAGTGAAACTGAAGGAGCGAAAAATGTGAAATGCTTGTACAATAGCATCTAGCTCTGCTGCAGAGAAGGGACTGTGAATTAGAATGGCATACTGAGGGTTCATTCGAGCTAGCAACACTAGTACCAGAATCAAAACCTATGGATTCCACAGCAACATGATGGATTTACTCGGGGCGACCATTTTTCTTCCAATAATATGGCTCTGTGTGATTGATACCACTATAATAATTACATTTCTTTGTATCTCGCCAAGAACCTCGAGAACCACCATGAGAATTACAACCACCACGAGAACCACCATGAGAGCTATCTCGTCCACTACCAACCAAAGCTACGTAATCAAAACTAACAAATGAGGAAGGTGTTGTTCGAGAATGAGACCCTAATGAGGAACGCTACA
>JAVXUM010000046.1:3575074-3586608 GCA_035590655.1 Pouteria glomerata
CAAAATTGATTAATATAAAAGATATCTATCTATAATACTAAAGAATGTATTTTCTATTTCCTTCGTTCCTTCATTCCGATCTTACGTGATATGACTATTTGATCTCCATTTTATTCTTTCTTTTTTTTTATAGAATTTTAAATTATTTTTTAAATTCTCTCATCATTTCTTCTTCTCTTTCTTTTTTTTTTTTTATTCACAAAACCTTTCTTTCTTTATCCTACATTGTTGAAATACAAAAATTATACTTTTCTTTTTTGTATATAAAACTACTAGAGTTGTAGAATATAATTTAATATTAAATATGAATGAGTTCATAAATTTCTAAAAATGACCTACTTACATGGTTCCAAAAAATGGAGTGAACCTACTTGTTTGGGTTTAGATAAGCGATCCACTTGCTTATAAATTTAATATACATGTGTTCGAAAAAAGGAATCACTTCTTATAAATTTAATATAATTGTAAAATTTATATATTACAAATACATTATTAATTAAATTAAAAAGCACACACAAAAATAGAATGAAATTAAAAAAACACAAATATAAAATGCTTAAATAATAATTAGATTATTGGTTTCATAATTTTAAAATTTAAAATCAAAAAATATTAAA
Organism: Pouteria glomerata; assembly: GCA_035590655.1. NCBI lineage: Eukaryota > Viridiplantae > Streptophyta > Magnoliopsida > Ericales > Sapotaceae > Pouteria > Pouteria glomerata. The sequence continues at coordinate 3,575,692 of JAVXUM010000046.1, forward strand.
ATATTAATTAGGCTCAGAGTAATTACTTTTCAAAATTCTAATTTTAATTTTAAATTGGTCTTGATTATATTTGTTTTATTTTATAAAACACATGATTAATAACAAAAATGACTCAAAAATTATTGTCAAATTTTATGTGACACTTGTTATATTCAAGATTTCACTTTTTTTTTTTTTAATTTTTACAAATCTTTAAATAAAATTGTATTGAGAGTGATTTTTTTTCTAAATTCTAAATAAATTTAAATTGGTCAAGATCATTTTTTTTTTTATATAAATCAAAACATACAATTAATAATAATATTTTTAATTTATTTTATTTTTTTTAAAACCAAACAAAAATTTATTATTAAATCATGTATGATACTCTTCATGTTCACAATTCTATTTGTTCTATTTTTAAAAATCTTTATATCAAATGTCATTTTCTCATTTTTTTATACTTTTTATTCTTATTCATAAAACTTTTACTTCTTTTTGTCCTACATCTATAAATGACCACAGTTCTGCCAAGTTTGCATATGATTTTTTTTAATGTAAAATGAACTCATAGATTCCTTAAATAGAACCTACCTATTTGTTCACTGGAGTTGTAAAATTTATTAGAAAAATAATTCTGCTTGAAAAAAATTTAGAAGTTACTAAATATTAACTAAATTTAAAAAATATAACTTATCTTACAATAGCCACTCTTATTATAACAATTAATATTTGAGTTATTTTTATAGAATTATATTATCTATATATACATATATGAAAGTTGTGTAATTATTTTTTTCCTCATTAAACCAAATCGTTTATGCACTCTCCCTATTTATTATTTTATTTTTTTTACCTTTCAAAAATCTTTGAATGAAATACTCTTTTTTTTTTTCATTATTTTCTCTTTTTACTTCTTTTTGTCCCGTATCAATACATGACCACAATTATTATTATTATTATTATTATTATTATTTTTGTCTGTATAATTGCTAAAGTTGTATTATATGATTGTAACTAATGTAAAGTGAGTTAATGAATATCTAAAATAAATCCACTTACCTATTAGTTCACTATAGTGGTAAAATTTACATATTTCAAATGTCTTTGAAATTAAATATAAAAACACAAACAGGAATATTTAAATAATAATTTGGATTGAAAAATGATTTAAAAATGACTAAATATTAATTAATTTTAACAAAAATTTAACTCCTCTCATAAAAAAAAAAAAACTCATAGTATATTTTAAATTTAAAATATAAAGACAAATACCTAGTACTAATTAGGCTTAAAAGTGCCTCAATATTAATTAGGCTAGAAAATAATTTTTTTTTTTTAAATTCAATTTTAAAGTTGAATTAGTCATGTTGATCATCAATTAAAAAATAATTAACAATACTCAATATTTGAGTTTTTTTTATATAAAATACAACACACAAAAAATAAAAATAATATTTTTAACTTAAGTTATTTTTATAAAACTAGTTAAAAATTATTATAATACAATTAAAATTAATAGTATTTATAATTCAAGCCAATTTTGCAGGATGAATCGAGAATTAAAAATGATAAAAACATACATTAAAATTAACAAACAATTTGAAATAAAAATTAGATCAGAAGAATCAGGCGAGTTTATGATTTAATATATATTTTAGAGCAAATTTTAATTTTTAGAATTGGGTTAAAATATAAAATTTTATTATTCATATAAAATTCAACTTTGATCAACTTTATTGGTTTATTAACATTGACACAGATAAAAAATATAATATAAAAAATAACTTAATAATTATTTTATGAAATTATGCAGTTTTATTAAAATATTTTATAATATATTTAAAAAATTATATTTTGTTTATAAAAAATATTACATAATTCAAAGTTGTTATTAAAAAATTATGTATATTAACACAACTTCAAAGTCAACAAAAGAAATTATAATTTTTTTTTAAGATGAGGTTGACACATGTCTAAAACGAGTCTAGAACATGCTCAAGTTATGTCTAGAAAAAAAAAAATAAAGCAAGAAATAAACCCGCCATAAATCTAAAACGTAACGAGTCCATATTGCAAATGGCACATATGTATTTGCTAGATAACTCTATAACAGCTTTAATAAAAAAATTAAAAGATATAATAATGATTATATCAACTACAACACATCGCCATACATGGATATCAAAAGATCATCAAATCTCACAATAATAACCTATTATATGAAAATTAATGGTGTAAAAAGTTGACAATAGAATTAATCAACAGTAGAATCATAATTCCTCCACAAATGGAAGCCAAAGCCTCTACCCTAGGCAAAAGAAAATAATATATATTGAGTTATTAACAATGCAATAATTATCTACATGTTTACATGTGTGTGTTCTGAAATAAGTTTCTTCTCCATTTTCTATTATTGCTATGACTCTTTCTCAACTTATCTTCTATTATTGCTATGACTCTTTCTCAACTTATCTTGAGAAATGAGATGATCTCTACCTTAACATGTTTATTTTAAGTTTTTCATTAGTTCTAGAAGATTGCACCTTCCTTCTCCTATTATTTCAAGTATGTTACCATAATCAATATATACACGATCAACTCTTTTAAAGTCACATAGAGAGAAGAAGAAAAAGTTTGATACGCCTAATTAGTTCTTTTTATAAAGTTATTCAAATGTAATTTTCAAGAAAAATAATTAAATAAATAAAAAAAGTTAGCCTTAAACTATTACCTAGACAAGTACGAACCTTCTCTAAGACTTCTAAAGAAGTGAATGTATCATTATGTCTATCAAATCTCAAATACAATCTCTTAAATAACATTTATGAAAAGTAAATATAAACTATAGGTTAGATTAATCGACTAGCCTATATTGTTGAGAAAAAATTGAAACCCCAAGAGTTTTGAACCGAAATCAAGAAAATCCAAAATAAGTTTAATTTGGATGGGTTAGTTCTTAGGTTAATTCGGTTTGATATTTTTCTTAAATTTTGGTTAGAGCCGAAAATTGATTTTTATATTATAATATATAAATATTATTACTATATTTATTTTTCAAACAAATTTTTATTAATATTTATAAATTTATAAACTCAACCTATATAAATCGATTCTTGAAAATAGGGGAGAAAAAAAGAAACATGGGTCGAAAACTAAATCCAAGGGGCATTGACAATAAAATTGATGGGCATCAGATCCAAATAAAAAAGGTGGAAAGTAGATTGAATATTCAAGAAAGTGGAATGAATCAAACATTACCTTATTAATAGCTGAATCCTTGAATAAGTCGAGAATGCATGATATAAAGGGAGAGGGAGAGGGAGGGTTAGTGTTAATCTGTGAGTTGACTTCCTCCTCCTGAGTCATTTGAGGTACCTAACTTCATGATACTCCCATCCTTGTTTCTGATTCTGCTTATTTCTTGTATACAGTATACTTGAATGCGTGAGTAGATGATCTCTACCTTGTAACGTTTCCTGAAGCTTTTCATTACTTCTAGAAGATTGTAACACGTTTGTACATATATTTTATTTTCATTAATTTTAGTAATTAGGACTGCCTTTACATCTGCAGAGTCAGGGATGAACATTTGTTAGATGGGGCTCTAGTTCTTTTGAGAATCAATGAGTTCTATTTGATACATTCTTTTTAAAAAGACAAGAAAATAATAATTAAAAAAAAAAAGACGTATCTTGTATAATTAGCAGAGTTTATCTGTTTTTTTTTTTTTTTTTTATATTAACTTACAGTGTTCGGACGAATTTGTGTGCATTTCGACTAATCTCTAAAATTCTAAAGTTAATAATTGAATAAACTTTCCAGTAATTTTAAGAAAACTTGAACTAATAATGATTGGAGAGGTATACCTTATAATGGAATAGTTGTGGATTGTGTGATTCTTGGAAATTGTACTCTTTTTTGTCTTTTTTTTGTAACATTTTCTTAGCAAATTATTACGGCACCCGTACTTTTAATTCACAAAAGCCAATAGGAGCATCTCCGACGTTGCTTGAGAGAGTTTCTGGCGTGGTTACTCTCTTTTATTTCTTTCCGAAATTGCAATATGGGTGTTTGGACTACTATCAAAGTAAATAAACTGATTTTGGTTTATTTTGATTCAATCTGATATAGACAACTATGGTGGCAGGACAAGATTCTGCATTCTGTGTGCTCTGCCTTGGAATTTTGATTAGTTTTTTTTTTTTTTTTTTTTTTGGGATATCTTTTCTATCAGAAAATTTCATTTAATAATTCTTCTTCTGTGGGGATGAAAAAATGAATAAACCTTCTGATCGAGTCTTGAGCAGAGAGAGAGAGGAGCATGTGGACAGTTTACTAATTTCTGGTAGCTCAAGCCGCGTTAATATTTCTTTATGGTCAAACTAACCCGAACCAGAGATATCCAAAAATAAATATGTCAAATGCTGGAAAAGTTGGTGGGTGAACGCGGACGATGTTCCGTGTTCTCTACGTAGAAAAAATAGAAAACCATTGGTGTGATCACTACATTCTTTTCTTCTGGTTCTTTCGCTAGCCCGTTTGGCAGCACAAAAAACAGCAAAAATTTATCAAAAGTTATAAAATTAGTATTTGATAAAATCATAACTTTTGTTGCTTTTTAGTTCTATCACAGTAATTGGTTCCACTCAAATTTTTATTAAATACACAAAAGTTATTAGAAGTTATTAAAAATTGTTAAAACTTTTATTAAACACTCAAAAGTTACTAAAAATTATTAAAAATTTTATCAAATACTTAAAAATTATTAAAAATTACAACTTATTTTATTAAATATATCAAAAATTACAATTAATAACTTTTGAATAAAAATTATATTTTCAAACACTCCTATAGTATGTGTTTAGTTGTCAAAACAAAAATTGAAAGTTTTAAAATTTTTACCTTTTTTTATTTTTATGTTTTCCTCGTTTGGCTGCTTGTAACTTTTTGTCTGCCTAGCATGTTCATAACAGTAAGTTTTAAGCAATACGGGCAGTAACATTTTGTTTTTTTGTCTCACAAACATTTGTACAATGGTCGCTTTTCAGGGAGGGGTATAATAATTATTTTATTTAAAGTGTGCATCATAAAATTATTAATTTTTTTTTAAATATTAAAAAATTATTAAAAATTTTTATTTATTTTATTAGACACATAAAAAGTTACGCTTGATATTTTTTGTCAAAAATCATTAAGAATTGTTAAAAATTTCACAATCAAACACAATCATATCAATTGATTTTTCTCACCACAGGGCATGTTTGTTTATGGGGATGAGAAGGCCGGATTGGAGTAAAAGTCTGTGGGCCTCACCTTAATCCAATGTTTGCTTCTGTTTTTGGTGCGCAAGTTCGTGGGGTCCATTGACTTGGCATATATGGAAGGATTTTGTCAGATTTTTAATACCAGGGGTTTGGTAAGATAATTAATTCCCCTACTAGATTTGGTTTCCACCAAGATATAAAGGTTTAAAATTATTTTTTTTTATATCGCATATCAAATCATATTTTTTATCCCACTTTATATCCTACCAACCAAACACTGAAAAAATAATTCTACATAAAAAAATAATTTCATCTTTTATCCAATTTCACCCTATGGTATTATTTATCTCTTATCATCTAATCCCTCAAACCAAACACAGTCATAATACAGTTGGTTTCTGGAAGGGCGGTAAATAGTCGCTACTGTCTCCCCTGAGTTCTCGCCGCTGAAAAAAAAAAAAAAAAAAAAGAAAAGGAATGGTTTGACGGTAGCAGCATTAGCTTATTATTCTGAAGAGCACAATTGCACAATCGCCATTCTATAATTTGGACCTTTATTGCTTATCATATCTTTTATATACGTAATCACTGGCTGTTTAAGTTTGGTTTATCTTTACTGAAAATATAATGAATCGACCTGATCCAATTAATGAGTGTTTGAATTAAATTTATTAAGCTTAACAAATTTAAATGAAAATAATTAATATTTAATTTATTTATATTTTAAGTTAAATTAGAGCGAGTCTCTAATTGAATCGATTGATAGTCAAGCTCAGATAATTTGATGTTTTATATATCAATAATTTGTGTAAAAATTGCACTAGTAATTCATGTAAAATAGTTTTTATCCTTGAGGAATCCACATTAGTCATTTAAAATTTCTATTTTCCTTGTGCAGTTTACTTAGTTTGATTTTTAATTTTTAACGAAGAAACACTAGCACTATATTAAATAACAAAAAATTGTATGCGAGTCTTCTCAAAGTTACTAGAAGATTTACTAAGTCGTTAACTTTAGAGTTTCAGAAATTAGCCGAGATCTGCGCAAACTGACTTGGACATATTTGGTTAAATAAAAAAAAAAAGAATTGTACAATTTTACTGATGAAATGCTAGATATCTAATGGTATATAATATCAAACTTAAAAAAGTCTCTCAATCCAAACACATGAATGGGCTATGAAAACAGATTTATTTATTTTACGATAAGTAAGGTTATAAACAGAATTTCTGCATTTAGAGTATTAAATTTAGTCAAATTTTTCTTAGCTTTTTTAATTTTTTTCACACCAAAAATTTTCAATTTTTTTCTTAACTTTCTCCTAATTTTTATAAATTTTCTTCAAACTTCTCTTACTTTTATTAACTTTTTACTAAATTTTCCTCAACTTTTTTTTTTTAAAAAACATAACAAACACTCGACAACTCAAAATTTATTATTATTTTTTTAACCAAAATTTAGTAATCCAAACATGCACTTACTTCGTACTAAATCCTATTTGAGTTATTAAAAACTTGCTCGAGAGTGGCATCCCATGAACCCAACCCTTGAACATAAATTTAAGCTCATTAATATTTTAAGTACATTTCAAAACTTTGTTGGAACCCGCGCAATAAATTTAAATTTTCTTAAAATTAAATAAAAATTTAAATTATTTGAATTGAGCTTAATAAAAATTCAGTTGAAGATTAATACGGAAGTAAAATTTAAATTTGAACACCTTTTACCAATTTAAAGAATAGGGCATTATTTGCTCGAGCTTATGCAAAAGTAAAGGTAGTAAGCAAAAAGGGTGAATTGAGTATTGGGGTGTTCAAAGTATTTTTTATTAAAGTTTTTGGCAAAGTTCGGGTGTGTGGAGTTTATATTCCTTTCCAATAATTCACATTTGGTGTGTCTTGTTCGATTTGGGTCCTGTTTCCCAAAAAGAGAAGAAAAAAAAAGGCTCTAGGCCATATGCTCCATTTTCATGCTCCATTCTCTCTATTGGCTGCTATGTTTAGTCTGAATTTCGACTTAGGGAGTTACAGTCGACAAGCATCCCATATTAGAATGTTCAGGTATATGTATGGTTTATATTCTTTTCCAGCAATTCATGTTTGACGTGTCTTATTAGGTTTGGGTCTTATTTTTTTAAAAGAAAAAATGAACTTTTATAGAGCTTCAAATTTTATATTTGACCATTCAAAAAAAAAAAATTATATTTAAGCTTGTCTCTAGCTAGCAAGCTTGTGTTAAGGTTATGAACCTACAAAGGGGGAGGGATTACAACATATGAGTCTATTGGTAAATTTTTATTGAGCTTATTCGCGAATTTTTTCTTGAGCTAGTTCAATGAGTTTTTGGATGAGTCTAATGGTTTGATCCATGAAAATTACAGACATAAAAGAATACACCAATCCTAGGGATCCACATGCATATTAATGGACAAGTTTAACAAATAAACAAACACAAATATATTATATTTTCTTAACAAACAAGATTTAAATTAACCTATTTAATTTTTATTTGTTTAACATTTTTTTGCGAATAACAAAAGAAATTTTCACAAACTTGTTTACAAACGTTTACATAAAAATGTTCATGATTATAAACAATGAAAGTGTTCATGGTTGTAAACGAACTTATTTACAAATAATAAATGTATTTGTTTATGAATATTTAAACAAGATTATTTTAAAACTATAAATGAATTTGTTCACAAATATTTAAACAAGCTTGTTTACAAAGCCTTATCGAGTTAATGTTACACTTGTTCAACTCTTTAATTCATCAAATTTGAAAAATATATTTGAGCTCGATCGTTTAGCTTGTCAAACGAAAAGCAAAATACAAGAAAGCAACTTTCAATTTATTTATTTATTATTTTGAAAATGAAAGCAACCCTCAATATTCGGCTATAACAATCAACTGTAGCTACCACACACTCAGACGGATGCCAAGGAAAAGCTAAAGAGCGGAATAAGCAATTCCAAGCCGATGAGTAAAGGAAATAAAGCCGAATGCAGTGCGTTAAAAAATAAATAAATAAACAAAACATCAAGATCTTCAAACGTATTTCAAATCCTTAATATAATATTGCTGTAGTTTGACTGGTCTAAATTTACATAATTCAAATAATGGAGTGAAGAAAATATATAAATATATATAGCTGTACAGACGGAAAAGGCTAAATCTGAGAATAAAATCAAGGAAAATTTGAGCCCTCATACACGAAACATTTTCTCCCAAAACAAACACCAACACTCCCATCTGTGACTAATGTTTGTGGAATGACACAACACTTCACAACCAGCCAGCAGGCACCAAGTAAAGGAAGAAAAAAAAAAAATTCACTATTCCATTTCCAATCCTCTGTGCTAGTAGAGCTATATATCTAAGGGCATGTTCAAAGCAGATTTCTCAGACTCATCAGGAGTCCCCAGAACTTACTTGACAACCAAGAAAACAATCTCAAACTAACCTTCTTGTTCAATCTTTCTCAGACCCAGTACCACCATTGAGTCGTTTGTTGCCGTCTCTCCTCATCCTAGGAGGAGTACATGGGGCCCAGCGGGAGCTTTGGACTGGCTGCGTTTTGGGGTTGTATCCCTGTGAAGCGAGGTAACTCAAAGCTGTTACGACGTCAGCTATGACAGGGCGCATTGTTGGCTCCTCCTGAACGCACATTGCTGCAACCGCAAGAGCTTGGTAAAGACCCCTCACCGGATACTGACCTTGGAGCATCGGATCGGCCATCTGTGAGAACTTCTTTCTATCTTTGAACAGAGGTCTTGCCTGCACCAAAGTCATATTTTATCCAATTTGCAACAATCACTAGAAGATGAACAACTAAGCAGAAGTAGATTTTCTTCTCTTAAAACCCTTTTTTTTTGTCAATATGAAAGAGCCATCCATGAAAACTGGACTTCCCATGAAAAAAGCAGGAGTAAGGGGATGCTTTCTCATGCTTGTATCCCACACTTTCTGGCTTTGTGTTGGTTGAATTTACTTGTAGGAAGAGTGAGTAAATTTGAATAGAAGGGAATAATAAGGACAAAAAGTAGACTTAAGATTGTATGAACTGAAATTGTTAAGAAAGACCAAACTTCATAAGATCTTAACAAAAAACAAAACCCCATCATAGATATGAATAGAGAAAGAGGATTCATGTAACCAACTTCAACTAGTTTGGGAATATAGCTTTGTTGAGTTGAATAGAGTAGACTTAAGTCAATTACACTTTGGAATGTTGTAAACCACATTAAACTCAATCGTACCAACTTAAATGAAACTTTCTGGTTTATGCAAAAAATTACTATAGTGCCTTTATAATAGCTTGAATAATATTATGTTGTATTTGGTAACCAATGAGGCTAAAATTAATTTTTTTTTTTTTTAATGATAATTTTAGAAACTTGGCAACAATTAATTTATTAATAGCATCATAATTCATTAAAAATATATTTGCCTAAAAATGATCTTGTAATTTTATAATTTGTTTGAATATAGTTTATTAAAAAAATGTGGGTAAATTTGGTTTTAGTTTTTATATGTAAGATATTTTGAGAATTATGTAGATTAGGTGAAGGTTTTTGAAAAAGCTCTAATTTTCCAGCTTTTTTCTTTTTTTTTTTTTTTTTTGGCTTTTGCTTTTGCTTTTGCTTTTGCTTTTGTGTTCTTAAGCTTATTTGGCCTAAAAAGCTAGCTTATTTAGCCCAGAAAGCTTAGTAACCAAAAGCAGTTAGCTTTTTTAAAAGCCAAAAGCTAGAAAAGCTAGCCTAAAAGCTAGTACCAAATTGGGCATTAAAAGCTACTCCACGAAAAATTATGTGCAGACTCCAGAGATTGGTGATCATCATGTGAACAGGCTCGCCCTATTGGAATCAATCTCAGCTTCCATCTGATAGTGTGTTCAATGTAGCAGCAGCCACAGTCGTCTAATAAAGTTTAGCATTTAAAAAACATAATCTTCCAATACCATGAAACATACAAACTAAACCTTTCGATGTAATTAAATTTACCCAGTCAATTTCTAAGATCATAACTCGAGGTCTCTAAAATTTCAGGAGGACAGAAAGTAATACACCCTAGTAGCCTGAAATCAAAGGAAACGAACGAAAGAGGGTACAAATAGGACATAGCAAAGACTAGACAGATATGCCACATCGCAAATCATGTTATTTTGCAACACTAAAAACAAAACCTGGAAGAAAAGGCCAAAATGGAATCGTACCCACAGAATTCCATCAGCAGTATTGCTGATTAAAAGCAACCATTCAACCAATGATGCCGTTTGAACAGTATAACATGTGAGACATTTTATATGCTGGCCCACCATAAATTTCAACAAAGACGAGGAAAAAAAAATCCCAATTATTTAATCAAAAGTGAAGTTACAGATGAAATAGGAGAGGCACTCTTACCCATGCAACCAGATTATGCTCTCCTGCAGTTTTTGAATTGTCAATTGCTTTCCTGCCCGTAATGATCTCCAGAAGAACTACCCCAAAGCTGTAAACATCCGATTTTAGAGTCAATTGGCCAGTCCTTGCGTATTCCGGGGCACAGTATCCATAAGTGCCCATAACCCTTGTCGATACATGGGTATTATCCCCAACCGGCCCAAGTTTGGCCAAGCCAAAATCAGATAGCTTGGGATGATAATCCTCGTTGAGCAAAATGTTGGAGG
>JAVXUM010000046.1:3648326-3658958 GCA_035590655.1 Pouteria glomerata
CTTCTGTATTGCCTGAACAGGCTTCCTTTTTGGCTTCTTGAGGTAGGCCAAGATTTTCTGGGTGGTTCTATTTGTTGTTAAAACATGGTTGCCAAATATTTTTAGAATAACGGTTCATTTGCTTTGCAGCTTTGAAGAAAGTGGGTGATGATTCCAATAATATGGTAAGTTAAATGAAAGAATGGTTGATGATGTAGTTGCTTAGCGAATAGATAATGGCTGTTAGGATGTGGTTGCTTTCGTAAGTTTTTTCTGGAGTCTGAAACTACGAACTGCCAAAATTTTCAGATGCAGACAAAAGCTGCTTTCAAGAAACAAATCATTGGCATGCAAGGGCCAAGGAAATTGACGAAGCAAAGCTTTGGTTGTTCACAAGGCACACAGGCATGTCCTTGTCTAGTACACTAAAAAAATGCTTTATGCTACATTGTACAGATGATTAGTTGTATGATTTATTGGCCATTCAATCGGAAAGAACATTATCTAATTCTTGGTGGTAATACTGACATTGTTTTCCCATGGATTACTTGACTAATTATTGTTCTCATTTTTTTCTTTGTCAGAATCCTTCTATTTAAGGGATCTGTTGGCTTTCGAAAGCATTATATAGAACACAAACACACCCACACCCACACCCACACCCACACCCACACCCATAGCCACACACACACACAGAGCAATACATGAGCTTAGCATTGAAAAGCTTAGTATCATATGACCAAATTCTGCTCCTTGTATGCTTTAACTGACACCACTTATTTTATGTTTAATAAAGCCGGAAACTAGAATTGGAAGTGCAACTTTATCCCTTCCGAAGGCACCCAAGGTACTTGGCAGCCCCGCTGCCATCTCATTAGCACCCCAGAAAAGGTCTTCTTTGAGTGCCAACCAAGTCAAATTTGAAAATGCTAAGGCAAAAGGTGCATCTGGTATGTAGAACTTTAATTAACTGAAGTTGTATTTCATATTCAGATGCAAATTTTCTTCTCTGGTTATAAAATCTTCTACTTTTTGAGCAATATGACAGTTCCCAGTAAAGGGGCTCCACTGCCAAAGAAACCTGGTTTGGGTGGTTCCATCGGGACTGTGCCACCTAAGCCTCCATTATCCTCACAAGCTTCGTCTTCATGTTCTTCGACAGCAACCAAGAAAGCTCCACCAAAATCTTCTTCCTCATGTGGTAGTTCTTGCAATGCTCCATCTGCCAACATTGGCGTATCTCCTTTGAAATCTAATAGAAGAAGGATCAATTCCAAAATGGCTAATACAAGTTCTTCCAGTTCAACAACCCTTAAAACGTCATCAAAGGTTGCACTGAAGAAAAAGGGACGGGCTGGTCTCTCGGCTGGCTTAATGTCATCCAAACTCTCTTCTGACACATCCCCTACTAGTTCTATTAGTGAATGGTCGGAATCATCTTCATCAACTTCTACTGTCAATCAGAGGTCCAATGCTTCAAGGCTTAGCACTGATAGCTCTCCTGGAAGATCCTTGGTTTGTGATGCCCCTCCTATTTTGGGTCATCATAACCTATATGATCACATTTCAGATATTCAAGAAAACAAGGTAACTCAACTACCCAGTGAAAATCTAAACACAGCTTCAATGCAGAATGGAGCTCTTAAGCAACCAGCTAAAGCAAAACCCTCTGGTCTGCGAATGCCATCACCAAAAATAGGGTTTTTCGACGGGGTTAGTTCTACTTTCGCTATTATAAAGTGTTTGTTCTTAATTTGGAGTTTCTAAGCATGATTGGATATTGCCAAGGCAATTCTGTGGCCACAAATTATGACGTGAAAGTAGTTATTGTTGTGTCCATGGAAAAATTGCTATGGCAAAGCCAACTCTTACTATGTTGTTTTAGATTTTACTGGGTTATGGAAGTATTGCGTGTGAAATTTGTTCCTGCAGGTGAAACCTATGGTTCGCACCCCCAATGGAAGTATGCGATCTTATTCATGCATACCAACAGGTCCCAAAATTGGAGCTGGAATCACTAACCCATGTGAAGGCTCAAGTAAGGAGGAGGAGAAGCTTGTTAGGCTTCAACCTGCAAGAACAGTGACACCGATTAGAAACATGAAACTTAGTAGTCAGAAACCTGCTTCACCTGTGCCATCTCAAGAACCATCAAATGCTTCTGCAAAAATCTCTAGTGTATCTGCTAAGGCTTGTCTTACAATATCACCTCAAGTCCAGAAAGAAACAGATGGAGAAAGTTTCTTGAAAGATGAGGAAACAGGACATAGAGGATGTGATAGAGCTAACAGTGTTCCGGATAACGGTCAAGATGCTGAAAATCTGGGAAGTCTAGCTGTCTTGAAGAGAGAGTTAAACTTAGAAAAAGAGGGTGACAGTTACTTAAAGGATATTAAGATTGCTTCTATCAAAGGGGGTAATTCTGATTCCAGTTCCCAACATAATGCTGAAAATATGAAGCTATGTGAACCAAGTGAAGATGAAAATTCCAGCAATAAAAGTAACGAAAAGGAGAATCTTTTAGACCAAATTGATGGTTTGAGCATAAGTGTGGGAGTAACGGACTTGAAACTAGTTCAGAAAGAGCTTCTTGGCAATAATATTGCTCATATTGATTTCGCCCGCCCCAATTCTGGTTTTCCGGAATTGCCGTGCTCCAAAGAAATCTTTGTATCTGGCCTAAAAGAGAAGAAGAGCTCGCGGATTAATTTGTTAGGGCCCACACCAATCTCTCTCTCTGAGTCTCTGACGCTCTCCGAAACTGAAACTACAGCCAGCATGAGGACTCCTTTTGCTGTTAAGAATTCGATGTGTGACAGTGATGGAGATCTTTCTACGAGGCTGGGCATTGGATTAACAGAGAAGACATTATCCTTCCCTTCTTCAGAGTGTGGGCAGAAGGAAAACAGTTAAAACAGTTATCATGCAACCTATTACAATTTTTTTGGGTACAACCATATGGACTGCCAAATTTTGATTAGCTTCTTCTCTCACAAGGCTTCACTCCGTTTGTTTTAATGTAAAATGTTATCCGGGTGAATTAGATTTTGCGCCTCAAAGCTTTTCATCAAATTTTACTTCAAGCACCTGACATTTTAATTGTAATGATTAAAAACGAGAATTCACTTTGTTGCAATTGGAGTCATCCTTCATTCTCCGTTAAATTCCTCTCATGTGTGGATTTACTGTTTTGCTCTTCAACACAGTGAAATTGTTAACGGAGAGTGACGAAAGCACCACGTTGAAACAAACGGAGCTAAGTTTTTAACCATATACCGTGAGGGGAATTTTGAATTTTCGTCTCTTCTCTTTTTGGGAGAAATTTTTTTTTGAGCAGTCTCGATCGTCAAGTTTCCAAAGACAAGGAGACTTCTGCTGTAAATGTAACTCTCCTGAGTTTGTGAAATGTCAGATGTCACTGGTGATTTATGAGATTTCCATGGACCCTTCGTTGCATGAAAATCGGAAAAAAAGGGAAATCCAGAATAGAGAGATTTTGCTGTGCACTGCATTTTTGGTTACTTCATCCGGTATAATGTGCTTGGAGTAATAAAAAGAGAGATATATACTGTGCTTCGAGTAATAAAAAGAGAGATAAAATGAGATAAATTATAAGATCGTAATTCGTAAAGTAAGATAAAAAGTGAATAATTTTAAAAAATTTTAGACATTTTCAAAAATTTTTAATAAAATCCACGCGCCAAAATATTTACCTTGTTTGTATCTCTCTCCCGTCTACTGCCAGTTCCAATCTGCTACTTTGTTCCTTTGTTCTTTCAATCAAACAAGCGGCGGCAATTGGTTCACCAAGATCTTTAGAATTAGGTTTCATATTTCAATGTAAATATTTTTGGAAAACATATTAACTCAGTGTGTTTTAAAAATATTTACCCTGTTTGTTTTCTGAAAAATAGTGACAGGAAAATGAGCCGGGTCGGATTTAACCCTGCCACAGGTTGACCTGTCCCCCTTTCTGAATATTTTTAATTATTTTACAGGTGGGTCGGTAAGGCGATGGGTCTCAACTTTGTTCTGGGGCCATGGGTTGAGTCACGGGTCAACCCACTCCGTTAACATCAATACTGAAAAATGATTTACGTTAATAAAACGGAGCATTAATGTACCATAAATACTCGTCGAAGAATATTGCATTAATGAACTTTGATTCCTCGCATAGGCTGAAGATCTTAAGTTGCATTTGATGGATGCAACCCTTGTTTGAGAGTATGGTAAAAAAAAAAATAATGTGCGGAGATGAAGAACATGGAGACGACACGTCACGAGACAAATGGAACAGGCAGCTAATTAAATTATATAGCTCAAAATCGGTTGCACATCTGAGTTTTTAGGTTTTTTGCAATTAGACCCTTTACGTTTTAAAATTAGAAATTTACCTCGTTAAAGTTTGAATTTTTTTTTGGTGGTTATTACTTTTTTGGGCTAATTTGGACGATTTGACATTGTGAAAAGTCAAAAACACCCTTAGAAAGTTGGAATTTAATTTTTTTGTTTTAAGCAGATTTTTTTTAAAAATAGTAACTTTTAATGTTAACTCATATTAAAGTTATGAGCTGTTCAATAAAAAAAATTATGAGCTTTTCAATCAGAATATTTAAATATACGTTAAAAATAAAATGCAAATATACACTTTATTTTTCTTCTATTTCTATAAACTTTTCTACAACAAAAAAGAAAATATCATTTCATTTTTCCTATTATTAATATTTTCCATTCTTTTCTTTTCTCCAATAAACTCATATTCTCTCTCTTAAATTCTATGACACATGAAATTAAACTCTCTTGCAAACAAAAAGAAAATATAATCACTTTTTTCCTATCATTATTAATATTTTACTTTCTTTTCTTTTCTCTATTAAGCTCACAAATGATGCATAAGCCTCTTTTAACTAATATTGCTTACAATAGGCACTCAATACACGCTAGTAACATAAATATACACCATTCAAGAATTGATATTGTAATGTAGCATGGCTACGGAAAAAAAAATTCAACGTAAAAAAAAAAAAATAATAAAAAAAAAAATAAAAGAGGTAGGTTTAGTGCCAATACAATAACTGGAAATTTGATAACTAGTTTGAAAAATCATGCTCAAACAGCCAAGAGTAGAGTTTCCATTCCTAGACTTCCAACAATACCATCAAAAGACACAAAGGAGATGCAATCTCCCCAATTAAAACTAAGACCTTGGCTTCTCTTTTTTCTCTTTGAAGAGAGCCAGAAGTGAGACGCCCGACACCTTAACAACCTTGAATCTAACACCAGGAATATCCCCGACAGCATGCCCCTTTCGTCCAAATCCAGCAATCAAGACCTCATCCTACAGCAACAGATACAAAATAAGTTAGTCATCAAGAATGATTAGCAGATAAGCATGCCGAACTAGGGGTGATTATTCAATTTTATATTCTGTCTGAATTATTTCGGTTCCTTAACAGAAAGAACCAAAGAGAGAATAGGGAACTAAATGGAAATAAATCCTCCAAAATCGTATTTATATATATATATATTTTTTTTCTAACTATATTTTTATACAAATTTATAACTATAGTTATATTTATATATATCAATATCTAATCCACTTTTAGGTTCTGCAAATACAAGAATCGAAATCAAACTGAAATATAATTTGGGTCTAAAAAAATAACCAGAACTGAACCAAAAAGCAAATTGACTGACCCAAAAACTAAAGTTTTGGTTCAGTAATTAAGTTCCGAATAGGTTTTGGACACCCCTACACTCAATTTTTAATGAGCACTTACATTTTCTTCTATGTAGTTTAAGCAACCATCATTGGGAACGAATGCAGCAATCTTCTTCCCATTCTTAATCAGTTGAACCCTAGCACATTTTCGGATAGCAGAGTTTGGCTGCTTAGCCTCAATACCTCTGTACATTTCAGTCAACCATTGTGAGGTTTGATACTAAATGCAATAATCAAATGGGAATTTTTATTTTAATAAAAGCAAGTAAATGAAAGAAAGAGGCTTTATTTACATCTTCTCAAGGACAATCCCTTTGGCATGAGAAGACCCCGCAAATGGCTTCTTCCATTCATTGCCAAGGTGAGACTTCTTGTATGCCTTGTCAGCCCACCTTTGCCTTCTCCGGTGGGACTTCAGCTTGCGACCAGCTCCCATACCACGTGTCTTCCTATGATAGACAAAATTTTCAGATTACATAATATTCAACTGGATGGAAGCTAATAATGCAAACAGACAGAGAACTATGCTAAATTTGGTTGCTCAGACCTTGCAGGATTATCTAAGAACAATCTTTTCAAACCCAATCAAATTTATAATTAATAAACTACTATATTTACGTCAAAAATCTTAGAAATGATGGAACACCTGTTGACATGCTACTAAAAACAATAGGACAATATGATGTGATTATTTATGTGAAAAAGGAGTCTGCATGTTAATTTTTGTTCAATGCTCATTAATTTGATGCCGTAAATATCTCCCAACAAAACCTTCAAGTTTGTGCCCGATTTGAAATCAGGTGATGTTTTGTAATTTAGGGGGTATTTGGGATGCAGAAAAACGCTGAAAAACTCTAAAAAACTTTCAAAAACTCTAAAATTCTCTACTACTTTTTACACATTCACACCTATTACAATTCTAAAAAAAATTACATAACTTGAGTTCGATTAATAGAATAACTGTAATTTTTTTTTTTAATATGACCACCATCATACAAGTTACCAACCAAGACCCATTGTCAATATTTTTTGAAAAGATTTAAAAATCATTCCGATGGATTTCAAAACCGTTCTAATGGATTTCTCTAAAAAAGTCAATATTTTTCACTATTCATGGTTTGCCACCAAACACCTAAATATCACTCAAACCACATTTTTCATTATTTTTTGTTATTTTTCATCGCACCAACCATCCCCTTAGTTGTACTGGGTCCAACAGATATCAAATTCTCCTATTAGTGCTTTAAAAATGCATAAATACAACACTTTGAGCGAAGATGGCTTTATTTTAATGAGCCCAAATCCTTCAATGCAAACCCAATTATGTTCTTGCTAGTACTATGGCAATTTTTTTGTGAGTGTTTGAAACTTGGATTTATGGAGCTAAAAGAAAAGCAAGAAGAATTTAACAAAGAAAAATAAATAAAAAGACACTAAATTTATTTAATTTTATTCCTTTGGTTGGATTAGAAAAATAATAAGAAAATAAATAAATAATGCCAAAAAAATTAATTTTTCATTTGATAAATCAAAAAAAATGAGGATATAAGCAATTTCAGTTCACTTCTAATTTCATTTCCTTTCACAAATCCTTGATCCAAACACTAATACACCATTACAACACAAGTCCAAAAAATTATAACGGTGCTTTTGCAACAACTTGTGCATCCCAAAAGCTAAATAAATAATCGTTAAAACACACACTGAAACAGGGCACATTCAAAAGTCGGTGTTGAAGTGAATTAAAAAGATAGTGAAATTTGATGGAAGGAAGTTGAGAACTTTTGGAGTTTTTGGGAAAATTTTACAGAGCCTCAAGAGCCTTCAGAAACTAAAGAATACCTAGTGATATCAATTAGTTTTAAGGAATGTACTTCCAACTTCAAACAATACTACACCTAAATTTCTCGGGAAGCAATTTTCCAGTAGGTTGCCGAAAAAAGATCAGATTGATTTACCATTATCTAATCCAAGTCACTTAAACCCAAAAAACGAACCAAGAAATTTCCCTCAAATTTTTCCAAGTTTTCTCAGCAACCAAACATACGGAGTGAAAACCAAAAAACAACCTAGCAAAAAAAAAAAAAGAAAACCCAAAAAACAATAACCCATTATCTCAACGTGAAGAAGAAGCAGCAGCCGCAACAACGAAGCTTGTACAACCAGTCAATGGATATTCGAGAAAAGCAAGGAATTCCAACCTAAGAGCTCAATATGCATAGGAAACCGAAATATCAGATAAGATCTAAATTACCGTACCCCATGGTTGCCGAAAGAAAAAGGTCTTCAACTGAAACGGGGGTTTGGGAGGTCGAAGGAAAAGAGGAGGACGACGAAGAGATGATGAGATGAGCAGCCGCTGGTAAAAACCCTAATGAAGTGAGGAGTGTATATATATATATATAAACATGTATGTATTTCTGAACGTTGGGCCTTGACCAGAGATAGACGGGGTTGAAGATAAGTTCAGGCCCACCCATTGTGCTGAGATTTTGGGCCCTTGCGGCAATTAAGGTCCGGTTCCAAATTTGTGACAAGTCTCATTTCACTGAATGGAGGACCTTGAGCTTACTTTTTCATTTTAGACTTCTAAGATTAGGGCACCGTTTGGTGTGTGTTAATAAATAAAAAAAAAATATTAAAATTTTTAAAAATTTATAAAATTCTTTAACATATTTTTTCTACCTTATATTTTGTAAAATCTTTATAAATTTGTATATGTATTAATTGCCTTAATACTTACTATACTTAGAGTTGTTTACACTTTTATTCCTTTAATTTTAAAAATATGTAATAATAACTCTTGTACTATATATAAAAGTGTAATAACAAATGTTGTTACGTTAAACTATTAAAAGTCATTTCTGCCCAATTACAACTCCTTCAACTTCTTTGACATCAATAGTATCAAAAAAAAAAAAAAGTCTTAGACGCTTTTAGATTCAAATCTAAGTACGAATTTGGAGTAATGATCCATTATTTCCAACCACGAAGCGGCTTGATAGTAACCATTTGCAACCTTGAAACACCTTGACAACGGTCGAGCACCACCGCGACTGAAAGAAAAAAGAGAGGTAAATGTTTGTCGGTATATCCAAATAGTTGGAAATCATTTTTCTCTAACATAATTTTATCCAAAATTCATATCCAAAGTCATCCATACCAATTTACCCTAACTCATCTATTATAAAAATTCAAAAAATTTATTCCAAAAATCATGGATGAATTGAACCTTTTGCACAAAAAAATTTGAACTTTCGAAACATGAGTCAAAAGATTGGGAAGAAGATGCAATCTCAAGACTTTATGTGTTGAATCTGCAACCTTCTTTTGTTATCTCATGACAGCTCACGCAAGTTGCAATTGGTATTTTTGGCCGAAGGAAAAATGACTATGGAGAGTTACAATTACGTCCCCTTTTTTTGAACACCTAGGGTATTTTAGTCATTTCACTTTAGAATTTTAAGCCAACGTTTTCAACCCAATACGTGTGTAAGCCACGCACAGTTAAATCTCACGGATCTGTTGATTGTTGCACTTTTATGTATAGTACATAGATTATTAGTGTACATTTTTTAAGTTGATAAGGTAAAAGTGTAAATGGGCCTAAGTACAGGAGGTGTTAAAACAATTAACCCTTTATCTATATATCCAAATAAATTTTTATAAATCCAGTATTTTTTTTACAAGTTCCAACACTTTTTTTACAAACCCTAATAACTTTTTACAAACTCCAATTACTTTTTAACAAATTTTAAAAATTCTGACATAAATCCGTGGAAACAGACTGAAAAATAATTCTCACAATTTTTTTCTCCAACTTTTTTACGTAAAAGTCAAAAAGTTCAAAACCTTGTCTAAAATTTTGACAAAAATCCGTTAGAATGGACAGAAAAACTTGTTCTAACAATTTCTCTCTTCGACTTTTTATCACAAAAGTTCAACAACTTATCTGGCATTCTAACATAAATCTGTGGGAACAGACCCAGAAAATTGTTCCTACGGTTCCTCTCTCTAACTTTCTATCGCAAAAGTGCAAAAGTTACATTATTCATTTTAAAAAGATGGTTTAGATTAAAAATGTCAAATGTCAAAAGTTATTCCAAATTATAATTTTTTCTTATTTTTTTTTATTTTTTATCACTTCAAACGTTACATAAATCTTATATGTGTTGATAAATGTGAAGTTGATAATTATGTTTTTAAATTGAATGATCAAATTATTAATTAATAAAAAATTAAATTTTAAAAATTTAAAGTTCAAAAGTAATCCTTTGACCGCACCATCATTATCATTATTACTTTGTAAGCTGTTTAATTTGCAAAGTTTGGGTTAAAAATATATATACATATACATGGCCTCTTGTGAGTCTTGCGGGGGATAAATGTAACGGACGGGAATATTCTTCTAGGTTTAATTAGTTTCCTTTTTAAAAAAAAAAAAAAAAATTAGAAGCTCTAATTCTCTATATCACATTGATAACTCTTTAGTAAACCTTTTCAGTTAATTATTATTATTATTAAATAGAGTATTTGTGATAATTTGTATATATCTTAATTAATTTTTGAAACTTATCTTAAAATAAACAACCATTAAACCTGAAGTGGTTACTCTATGATTCACCTAAAACGCATTTAGTTTTTAAAATTTTGTATAATTACCTAAGGAAAAGTGACGAAGAATGGAGGTCCAACTGATTAAGTTTTTGCATAAAGAAGTATATTTATTGCTAGGAAAGGAAATAAACCACACACATCTGGACATTCTGATGTGGGACGCCCAATTTCTTGGGTCAAAACTCAAACTAAATAGAGCAAGCTATAGAACAAGTGAAAGCATACGACCTGTTGTATACCAAACCATACCGCTCCACCGAAGGCCCACCAGCCGATATTGTCCGCTCTGGGCCCCGGTGACCTCGTTCGGCCGG